>CANXYC013044912.1:0-38419 GCA_948193065.1 Aleurites moluccanus | reverse complement strand
CTCTGTTGCATCTTCCTCCACAGTACACATTAGCTCTAACACCGCTAATGCCCGCTCCGCTGTAGGCTCTTCCAGCTCCATCGCAACATCCACCACAGCCCCTACAGTCCCAGCCTTCCAGCACAGTCGTTGAATAACCTCTGTCTCACATTTCACTCGCTCTCTATCTCTCTGTTTCTTATTCTTTGTCGTCGTTCGTCATTATTTTGGTGGTGTGGTGGTTTGCATCTCCCTATAATACCATTGTGCTTTTTCCTCCACCTGTTATTCATGAAATCCCTTGACTGCTCTGATTGTACTATGTAGAACCTTCATTGAAATCCTATGATTTACAATTTGGAAGAACCCAAACTTTTGGCATGCTTTTGACACTTGGTCCACCAATGCTTGCCATTGGCCAGAAAGGTATGGTAGGGATGGTGGTGTTGGATTCTTCGTTCCGAGAGATGGATTTTAGATTTGATAATGTTTCAAATGGATGAATGAAGAAACAGGGAATGAAAACAAGACCCGATTCAACTAGGCCTTTCACTCTCAGCTTTGAATCATCAAATTGTTTGATTTCTTTCATAAGGATTGATTGTCGGTGATGCTCATTGTTCCTGTTGCAGTGAAATTTTCTATTTCTGTAAATTTTTTCTCCTTTTTTGAGGTCCTAATTTGGCATGCAATTTATTTTTCTGAAAAAACTCTGTCATGTACTTCTAAGCCAAATACAATTTTTATTTAATTCCTTTTGTTTCCTCTCTCATCTCACCTAAATTTGTTATTTTCTTCTAAATGGTAAATTCTATTGACGGATTGGAAACAATCTAAATTGTGTGTGCTGCATGGTTGTGGTGGTGGTTGTGGTAGGGAAAATGAAAATTTTAGTATTATTGAAATTAGTAGCATTTGAGTGAAAATTAAATTGAAAATGAGGGGTATTTTGGACTTTTTATATAGATTTAACGGATTTTATAACAGAAGGACCTCAGATTTTAACGGAACTAAAATGCAATGACTTTTTAGTATAATTTTGAAAATATACGGACTTTTTAGTATAATTGATCAAAATGCAGGGATCTCATATTAATTAACCCTACTTTTGGGGGTTTGACTAACGGAAAAGGGACCAAAAATAAACGGAAGGACCTCATATTTTAACAGAACCAAAACGTAAGGATATTTTAGTATAATTTTGAAAATATAGGGACTTTTTAGTATAATTGGTCAAAATACAGAGATCTCATAGTAATTAACCCTATAAAATATCGCATTTCTAAAATTTTGATTCAAATCAATTTTCATTCGGAAATCCATTTCTCAAAACATATAACATATATTAGTAAAATCAATATTATAAATTCACCACTCACCTGGCAAAATGATAGAAAACCTATCAGACTGGAGAATCTCGTTGCTCCGAACTGGTCACTGGATCAACTCTTATAAATAAATAAAAACTAATATTGAAATATGAAAATAAATTTTAAAATGTCATGATGCATGAATTATGCTGACTCTAAAATATCTAGCCTAATTTCTCATGAAAATTCAACAGAATTTACTCTTAAAAACTGTCAGCCCCAAAAATCAATATGCTCAAATAATCACCATAACAGTCTATAATGTAATATTAAACACCAATTATAACCCATAATGCTATTTTATATCTAACTAAAATAAAATATACAAAATATGGTCAAGGTTCCAATTGTCAATAATTAATATTTTGGGTATGCAAACAAAAATCTAAAAGTGTTTATGGGTTCCTTATACTGCAGGGAACATTTTGATATAAATATTACTAATTAAAACTAATTAATTGAGAAAATCTTAAATTTATCCTAAACCTTAAACTTCAAAATTAATTGGCTAAAACTCAAAATTAACCCAATTAAATATCAAATTCATTCTCTAAACATCAAAAACTATTAGTTACCTGAGTTAAACGATCAAAAAATCCAAACTTGACATTCGATCGAGGAACAGAGAAAGAAATTCAAAAGAAATATTTTGTGATAAGAAATATATACATATATATATATATATATATATATATATATATATATATATATATATATATAAACAACAAATGGTGATAACCGGTTTAGCGGTGGCGGTGGTGCAAGCTGTCACATTTCACCTGCACTGTTGAAAGAAATTTTCAAGTCACATTCAATTTTTGGCTTGAATTTACCAGTTTTGAATTTATTTAATTTGAATCTAATTCTTAAATAAAATTTTACATTTATGTTATAAATTTCAAAAGTATTTTATTGATTAAATTTTATAAGTTCTTGTCCAACAAGAAAAATCACTTGTTGTTCTTGAAATTCAAGAGTCAAAATGCTGATATTTTGTGTCTCTAATAAAAAAAAAAACTCAAGAAATTGGACAAAAGGGGAAAAATTAAATATTATGTAATTTTTGTTACAACAAAATACATAGAGGTTTTAGTATAATTTTAGAAACGCATAGATAATTTAGTATAATTTGAAAAAATACAGGGACGTTAAAGTAATTAATCCTAAATATTTTAATTAAAAGTTAATCTTTTAGACTTTGACTAACGAAAAAAGAAAAAAAAAAATTAGACGGAAGGATCTCATTGTCCAACATAAATAAAATGTATGAATATTTTAATACAATTTTAGAAATACGGAGATAATTTAGTATAACTTACAAAAATATAGAGACATCACAATAATTAACCCTTTAATCTAATTATTGTTTTGAAGCGGACATATCAACAGTAAAAACTTAAAAATTTTATGTATTTCTTAGTATATTTTTCATAAAGCACGTACTTGTTCGTATAAATTAAGGATCATGTTCTAATTAAACTATGTGGTGCATTAATTTAGGGAACTGGAATGCTAGCAACTATAACTAAGCTGCCGCAGTTAAGGCCGCCTCCATGTCGTCCCACCAACAATTCATGTGTACAAGCAAATGGATTCCAATTGGGAATTTTATACATGGCTTTATATATAATTGCTCTAGGGACTGGAGGTCTAAAATCAAGTGTTTCAGGATTTGGAACTGATCAATTTGACGAGAAAGACCAAAGGGAAAAATCCCAGATGACCTATTTCTTCCAGAGATTTTTCTTCTTCATTAGCCTTGGAACATTATTGGCTGTTACTGTGCTTGTTTATATACAAGATGAAGTTGGTCGAAGCTGGGGTTACGGGATTTGTTCTGTCTCAATGTTTATAGCTATTTTGATATTCTTTTCTGGGACTAAAAAATATAGGTACAAGAAGAGCTTGGGAAGCCCCATAGTTCATATTTTTCAGGTTATTGCAGCTGCTGTTAAGAAAAGGAACATGGACCTCCCCCACAATCTTAGCTTATTGTATGAGAACACCCCAGAGGCCTCAAGAATCCAACACACCAATCAATTCCAGTAAGTAATCATTTCTTTAATTTGCAGAGTAATCATTTGTTTAATTGGCAATCAATAACCTTTTTTTACTTCTTTTTCTTTAGTTAATTAGGTTCGACTTCAGTTCACATTTTATAATCTTACGGTACTCGAATGTTATTTAAATTAGAAACAAACAGAAGAATTGTTAATCTTGATTCATGTAGTAATAGTATTTTAAATAACCAATTCAATTTGAATTGCTATTTTCTCTCTCCGTCGTAATTATAATTGAGACGATTCCAATAGTATTATCGAACTAATGCTCGTTAATAAAAACTTTCATACTACTTAAGTTTGTGTGATTGATGTATTTATTTCTTTATTATATGTAGTTTCTTGGATAAGGCAGCCATAGTTGGAGAAAGAGATCTTGAAAATTGTGGTTCTGGTCCAAATCCATGGAAGTTATGTTCCGTGACAAAGGTGGAGGAAGTAAAAATGATGATAAGAATATTACCAATTTGGGCCACAACTATAATATTCTGGACCACATATGCACAGATGATGACCTTCTCAGTTGAGCAAGCAAGTACCATGGAAAGATCAATTGGAAGTTTCCAAATTCCAGCTGGGTCTCTCACTGTCTTCTTTGTTGCTGCTATTTTATTCACACTAGCAATCTATGATCGTTTTATCATGCCTTTTTGGAAGAAGTGGAAAGGAAAACCAGGTACAACAATAATTTGAACATCAAAGCTTATAATGGTTACACTATAAAGTACTTCACTGTTGTTTACTTCATCTTTTTTTAGTATTGAAAGGAGAGATTCCAACCTGAATCTATTACTCATGTCACAGATATATGCACTACCATTAGCTTATGCATAGGTGTGTGTTCCATTGTTGTTTCCTTATTCAGGCACTTTTATGCAAAAATTACTTCTAATAGCTGCTTGTAATTGGTATTTTTATGCAAAATTATTTCTAATACTTGCATACACCGGGTGTATCCAATAAGATAATAATACATAGAAAACAAAATGATATTGGTTTCCGAAAAATGAAATGTATCACCTAATATTTCATTTATTCAACAGGTTTCAGTAACCTTCAGAGAATTGGAATTGGTCTTTTTCTTTCAACTTTAGGAATGGGAGCTGCAGCACTAGCAGAAACAAAGCGTTTATCAGTAGCGAAAACTGTGGGGGAAAAAACTTCAACTCTTCCTTTAAGTGCGTTCATATTGATACCACAGTTTGTCTTAGTGGGTTCAGGAGAAGGATTTATATACAGTGGGCAGTTGGATGTCTTCATAACTCAGTCCCCTAAAGGAATGAAAACTATGAGCACTGGCCTTTTCCTCACAACTCTTTCACTTGGTTTCTTTGTTAGTAGCTTCTTGGTCATGGTTGTGAAGAGGGTAACAGGAAGCAATGGTGGGCAAGGATGGTTAGCTGATGATATAAATTATGGAAGGCTTGATTGCTTTTATGGACTTCTTTCTATACTTGGAATTATAAATTTTGCTGTTTATCTTATTTGTGCTGTCTGGTATAAACCTAATAATGCTAACAATAATCATAAATCTGCTTTGCAGATGGAGGATATGGGTAATGGGTCCTTAGCAGCGGAGAAGTACTAGCTTAATTAATTAGGATTGCTTCTTAACTATATGATTATGATACGAGGGATTTTCCAATTTAGGGGTTTGCAAGGTTTAATTTCTCTGTGTACATTATAAATAATTTGGGTTTGGTGGGTGCTTCTTAATTTCTTGTATGTTAAGTAGGTTTGATGAATATGATCAATTGAGTGAAGTTTGAGATTTCAATAGTGATTAATGTGTCCAATCTTGCATTGAGTTAATTTTTTTTTTTTTTTTTTTTAATTTAGGCTGCTATTAAAATTCAAACTCATAATTTCAATATTGAAGTGTCATTAAGTCAAAACTCATTCAACATATATTGCAATTAATTTTTTATGTAACAAGAAATTACTGGAATGTGTTAATATATAATTAATTACACATGAAATAAATATAAAATATTAAATCAGCTTATATATAATTGGATTATCTAATTTCAATAAGCTAATTTTTTGAGATTAACACTTTAAAATTATATAAGCTCCAACATTGATAATTGATATCAGAGAAAAAACAAATGATGAATACACCTATTCTATCATAATTTAGATTGAAATTTCGTTTTTTTTTATTTTATTTTCGGGTTAATTTGATCTTAATGTTACAGTAAATTTCTTTAAGTTATTTTTCATTTGATGGTAGATTTTCAAATTTGTCTTTTAGCTTGTATTGAGCTTTCAATTTTATCAACATAGTTATAAATTTGTAAGTGTCAACTGGAATAAATGACTCATTTGTCACTTGAAAAGTAGTGTTAAAATATAATTAATCTCACGTGAACTACATATAAAATGTTAAATAAATTTATACATAATCGAGTTCTCTAATTATATGGATTAAATATTAAATATTAAATGAATTTTTATATAATTTGACTATCTAATTTTTTATAATAATACTTTTAAAATTATATAAACTTCAACATTTATAATAAAATATAAGAATTTAGGATAAATGACACCATTGTGCCAAAAGCAAATTAAATTTATTCAACGGATCAACCAAAGAATCAAATAATAGCTAAAATTCAACTCATTGGAGACTAGCATAGCTATGTATAAACACAATTTCAATTACTAAAACCACTTCAAATAATTAATCTCCTTCTCACTCCACTTAAGGGTCTAAAATGACTAGTTTAAAATAATTAACCCAAGTTGATATTAAAATATCAATCCATTTAAGATTCTAAAATGATCATTGACCTTAGAGTTAAACTCTGGCCTTAAACAATTAATTTTAGTTACTTAAATAATAACCTATGGAACCTTAAAATCAAGATTTTCAAAATCGGACTGATTAAAGAACCGATGAAAATAGAAAGTCAGAAATTCGATCAGAATCGAATAGGTTAAATTGAAAAAAAATCGGTATATATATATATGTATATATAATTGATATTTATTATATATATAATGAAAATAAATATAATGCAATTATGGTTAAATTAATAATTTATATAAAATTATATTTTTTATGGTGTCAATCCAATCACATTAAATAAAAATTATATATATAATAAATTTTAAACATTCACTTGTTCAAATATCTATTCACGCAATAGGATAACATACAATAGGGTCATGATTTTAACATCATGTAGGTTTTGGCGTAAGTAAAATTAAAATAAAGTTACTGAAATTCTCTTAATTTCTTTTAACTCAAAACGATGTCATTTTCATTTAACAAAAATAACGTCGTTTTAATCAAAAATTAAAAAAAAATTAAAACAATTAAAAAAAAACTAACCCGCTCAAATCAGAAAAATCGGTCTGATTTGATCGATTCACTGTTTTTTAATCGATTTTTGAGAACGAATAAATAGGAACTGACTGGACTGTCCTTGATTTGGTCCCCAATTTTTCTGATTTGAATGACCAATTCGGTCCAATTTTTACAACCATCCTTAAAACCATTCCATTTCATGTACTCAATTGATGTGGAATAATGATTTTCAATAACCAAATTACCATGTCAAATTCACTGATAAAAGAAAAAGATTTCAATAGATTCCTAGAATTAGCACCATATGAACCAATTTAATTTATTGACATCTCCCTTAAAGACGTTTCAACCATCTTAAGGATGGCAAAAGGAAAAACAATTTGGTTCATTGGTAAACAGTAGGGGTACACAAATATTAATCAAACCGACTAAATCAAATCAATTCAATAAAATTCAAATAAAAAATCATGATTTTATTATTAGTATGATTCGGATTGGTTTAAAAAAATAGTTAAATCGAATTTTTTAACTTGATTATATTTTGAATATATGAAAAATTAATTAAAATCGAACCGAACCGGAATATATTAAAATTTTATATGTATTTAAATTCTAATTTTATAGTTTTTTTATTAAATTTTGAGTTTTTTTTATTCTTTTAAGTTGATTTTATTACATAATATATAACTTTCATCTATTTAAAATGTAATTACTCTTATTTTAGTCTTTTATAAATATATTTGAAATATAATTTAATTTTATAAAATATTTTAATTTATATAGTATTTTTATTTAATATTTTTATATATAGTTCAAACCTATCAAATCAATTATCCAAATGTATCTTAAGAATTTTGATTTGGATAATTTTTAATCTTACTTCACTTGAATATCAATATGATTGATTTGATTAAAACTATTAATTCTAAATCGATCAAATTCAATCATAAATACGCTTAATAAAAAAATAATGATAAATATATCGAGTATGTTTTCAAATTGTATATATTCTTATCATTAAATTATGTGTAATTCAAGTTATATATATAATTACCGTAAAATTATGTCTAAGTACATCTATTTATATTAATTAGAATCTCAATAAAAAAAAAATAAAAAAGGAGCATAAGTACTTCCCAAAAATTATAACAGTCATTAAAATAGTTAATTTCAATGATAAAATTGAAAAGGAGAATGTTCAAATTCGTTTGAAAATACCAATATCCACACTCAAAATAAGTAAATAATACATATAATATATATAAAGAAAGTGAAGTTCAAACGTTGTACTATTTTTGTTGTAGTTTACAAGAATTGTTTGAATTACTAAATATACTTTTTTTTTTTTCCCTAAAGTCTCATCAATCTAAAGGGAATGTCAAACTATATAGTTATAGAAACTAAAATTGAAATGTATCAAATACCTATTTTATTTATGACTTACGAAGAAATAAAAGAATTGCTGATTAATTGATTTTTGGACCCTTAGTTTCGAATCTTATTATTGGATTGGATAATATACATCCCTCTTTCCTTATCACAACATTACATATCCCCATGAATTACAATGTCTATCTGTCTATTTATTTTCAAGAATCTGTAAAATCTAATAATGTGTGTGTTTTGGCAATCCAATTATGAAAATAAAATTATTAAAAATATTTTTTTATTTTTTAAGTATTAAAAAGAGAAAAATCGATTTTAGATTAATTATTCAGAGAAATATATATTAATTTAAAAAATAAATTAAAAATAAATTTTAAAAAATGAATTTTAAAATAAATTACTCATTCTAATTTAAAAAAAAAAATAATTAAAATCACGAAATCTATATTTAGCATTATCCAAACATTCAATTATTTATTTTTTCATTTCGTTATAGTAAAAACACCGAAATTAATTTGAAATAAACCAATTATAGGGCTGGCTGGCCTTGCATTATTATTGAGTGGCAGTTTTTGGGTCAACTAATTAATTTAAAATAACGTCGGAGTTAGATTGAAATCATTCATGACTAATTGAATAAAAAATAATAATATTTTTTTCTTTTTTAATTTAAAAGTTATCTTACGTCATAATAATATTTAAAATTGACCCTTAAATATATAACCTTTTGTTTTATTTTGGCCCTTTTTGTTGGATTGAGACCGAATGGATAAAAGTTTATTGGCTAAAATTAGGATTGGCATTCAATCCTTAGTGGTCAGCGGTTGATCAATACACTGACTCAAAATATGTGTTTGGTAAATCAAATCAAAATTGCAGCGGTAGAAGAGGCTCACAGCTAGGGTTTGAAAAATACATATAAGCCGATTGTTTATGTACTGCTATAGTTTTTGAAAACAACTGCTGAATGCCTCGATTAGTATTCATAAAAATCCAACTTTATAAGAATTAAATAATAATAATTACTGAACAAGTGGAATAGAAAAAAATAATTGTTATTAAAAAAAATAATACAGGTATTTATATATATTTGTATACTAAAAATAAATAATCTAATTTAGTAAAATAATTTTAAAACACAAACTAAAAAACTAAAATTTAACAAACTGTTAAATTTAATTTAAAGGAAATTACCATTAATTTAATTAGTAATGATATTTTAACACTCCCCCTCGTTACTAATTTTCTCTTTGAAATTTTTTTCTTGAAATCATCTTGAATAGCTTTTGAAATTTTTCTATCTTTTTATTGTTAAGATCCTTCGTGAAAATATTTGCTAGTTGATTTTTTGTCTTTACTTGAATCATTTTGATCTCTTCTGCTAGAGACTTTTCTCGAATAAAATGGTACTGGACTTTTATATGCTTCTTCCTTGCATGAAAGACTAGATTTTCGACTAAATAGATTGTTGATTGATTATCGCAATATAATGGAACTAGATAATTTACTAGTTGGTGTAAATTCTCCATCAACTATACTAACCAAGTGCTTTCATGTGCTGTCATTGTTGCTGCTCGATATCCTGCCTCTGTTGTTGAAAGTGACACTGTTGATTGCCTTTTACTACACCAAATAACAGCTCCAAAACCTAGATTGAACACATAACCAGTAGTTAACCTCCATGTGTCATAATCACCAGCATAATCAGCATCACAATATCCTTCCAATCTGCAAGGAATTCCACTCTTGTAGAATAAGCCGAGATCATGTGTTCCTTTGGCGTATCCCAAAATTCTCCAAACTATCTCTAGGTGAGGCTTTTTAGGATTTTGTATAAATCGACTAACAATTCCAACTACAAATGCAATATCTGGCCTTGTAAGTGTCAGATAAATTAAACTGCCAACTATTTACCGATACATTGTAGAGTCCTCCAAATCTTTCCCTTCTTTAATACTCAGTTTGGAGTTCACCTCTATGGAAATAATAAGAGGTTTACAATCAAGCATACCATATTTTTGGAGAAGATTTTTGGCATACTTTTGTTGGCATAAGAAAATCCCTTCCTCTATGCGTTCTATCTCCAATCCTAGAAAGTGATTCATCTCTCCAAGTTCTTTCATCTGAAATCGGACTGATAGATTTTTCTTGGTCTGGTGGATCTCATTAATATCATCTCCAGTGACAATGAGATCATCAACATAAATAAGAATTATTGCTAGCTTCCTTTCTCGAGCTTTGACAAATAAACTCAATTCTGCTGGTGCAACTCCATAACTGCTATAGATGAGAAACTATGCAATCTTGTCATACCAAGCTTTGGGGGTTTGCTTCAACCCATATAGTGCCTTCTTCAATTTGTAAACATTCTCAGGATTACTCTTATTTTCAAATCCTTCGGGTTGCTCCATGTACACTTCTCGATCTAACTCTCCATTTAGAAAGGCATTTTTTACATCCATTTGCCACAAGTTCCAAGATTTACTTGCAGCGAGTGCTAGCAAAACACGAATAGTTACAATCTTGGCCACTGGACTAAATGTTTCATCATAGTCTAATCCATACTGCTGTGAGAATCCTCGCGCTACCAAACGAGCTTTGTATCTCTCAATTGAACCATCTGGAAGAGTCTTGATCTTGTACACCCATTTGCATGTAATGGGCTTCATGTCTCTAGGTTTTGGCACTAAATCCCAAGTTTGATTTTCAACAAGGGCTTTGATTTCTTCCTCCATGGCTTTTATCCATTCAACCTTCCGCGATGCCTCTTTATAAGATGTGGGCTCTCTTTCTTCTTCTACAAGTGCAATATTAGCAGACTTAGGATTTGGCTTTTTAGGCCTTATTGATCTTATCAATTGCGTTGGTTGTTCTTCTAGCATCTCTTCTACTGGTTGACTCTCTATTTTCTAATAAACACCCGTCTGCCATGGTGTTTCTTGAGATTGTGATTGTATTGTAGTCTCTAAACTTTGTTGGACCTCTTATGTCTTCTCCTTTTCTTGAAATTGTTCCACTTCTTTTGTCTGAGGAAGTGCAATATATTCTGGAGTCCACCAAGATGATGTCTCATCAAACACAACATTTCGTGAGACATGGCACTTGCCAGTTGCAAGATCACAACATCTCCACCCTTTTCTATGCTCATCATAGCCCACAAAGATACATCTGATTGCCTTCTTATCAAACTTGCTACGTAGATGATCAGGTACAAATACATAGCACACACAGCAAAATACTTCAAAATGGCTCACTGTAGATTTCATATTCCACAACTTCTCAAATGGAGACATAAATTCCATCTTCGGCTGAGGAAGTCTGTTGATTATATGAGCTACTGTTCTCATGCATTCGGCCCAAAATCTCCCAGGGACATTCTTGGCATGCAGCATACTCCTGCATATTTCTGCTAAATGCTTGTTCTTTCTCTGTACAACACCATTTTGTTGTGGTGTGTTTAGACAAGTTAGTTGTCGCCTAATCTTGCACTGGACAAGATAACTTGAGAACTCATCAGAAATGTATTCTCCCCCATTATCAGTACGAATGCACTGGATTTTATTTTTAACTTCACTTTCAATCGTCAGCTTGAATTCTTTAAATGTTGCTAGAGTTTCAGACTTTTCTTTCATGAAATAGACCCAGACATACCTCGAATAATCATCAATGAATCTCACCATGTAGTGCATACCATTGACTGATGATTGCATCACTTTACCAAATACATCATAGTGGATTAACTTTAGATGTTGCTTGGCTCTAAATGATGACTCCTCATATGGAAGTTGGTGTGCCTTTCCATACTGACATCCAGCATAAACCATATCAGTATGAACATCAAGATTAGGTAGCCCTCTTAATAAGGACTTGCTCATCATTAGCTTCAGCTTATGATAATTAACATGTCCCAGTCGTGCATGCCATAAGTCAATTGTATCACCGCCTTTTATCTTCTCTATATAAACATCTTCTGCTAACAAGATGTACATAGAATCCAGCTTTTGTCCCTCCATTATTGGTGTGTCAACTATTTTAATTTGTTGACAAACCTTGACATCTTTGGGACCAAACACAACAAAGTTACCAGAATCAGTTAACTCTGAAACTGATAGAAGATTGTTTTTCATACTCGATACTCTGTACACATCTTCCAACTGTATTTGTTGCTGATTGGAACAAGAAGTTATCATTGTGTCACCGATATGAGTAATTGGTAGTTGCGAGTTATTTGCAGTTACTACAACTCGCTTGCCTTTGTACTCTGAAGTATTATGAAGCTTACTTCTATCTCCTGTCATATGAATGGAACAACCAGAATCAAAGATCCAAAACTTCTCATAATCAATTCTATGAGAACCTGAAGCACTGGATGTCTGCTCCTCTTCTTTTATTATGTAGCCATAAAGCTAGGAACTTCCACAATCTCTGAATTAGAACACTCTTTCACTTGCATTGCTTCCATAAACAATGCTTCAGCATCCCACTCTGGTTCATCCAAGTGGCGATTGCTTGTTGTTGCTATATTGCTCTGAATTGTCCTCTTCTTAGACCAACAATCTCTAGCTTAGTGTTCTTTCTTGCCGCAGTTGAAACACTCGCCATTCTGACGTCTAGAATTGTTATATTGTTGCTTTTGTTGAGCCCCCCTGATCGCGAGGTTGATTCTTTCTTTTATTTGCGAAGAGTACAACTTCTTCAGTATTTAAAGACACTCCAGCCATTTGTTTTGCTAGAGTTTCTTGACTAGCCAGTAAATTCTCTAATTCTTCAATTGAAGGTTGTGTGGGCCAACCTTGAACTGTAGCAACAAATCCCCTGTACTCATAACGCAAGCCATGTATAATGATTCACCTCATTATTTCGCTGACAATTTTGGATGCCTCATCCAACTCAGCAATTTTTCTGTATAAGGATTTCACCTTTGTAAAATATAAACTAATTGTCATATCCCATTGTGAGATAGACATTAGTTCTTTTTCTAATAATTGAAGTCTTGCATCATTTCTTTTTATGAATCGTGATGCAAGAGAATTCCAAACTTGCTTAGGTGTCATAACTTTCATGATGTATTCCATCATTTCCTCTTCTATAGTGATTTTTATTGCAAACATAAATTTTCCAATTTTAATCTTCCACTTTTTAAGATTACCGCTATTATTTTCTGGCGGTGGTGTGACCTCTGTTCCAACAACAACTTCCCACAGATCTTGACCTTGCAAGTATGATTCCATGCAAGTCTTCCACATGTTATAATTATTATTATTTAAATTTTTAATAACACCGACATTACTTGACTCTGCCATTGTGACATGATTTGAGCAGTGTCGCAATTAACCAAATAAATATGATTTTAAACCAATAAAACTTCACAGTTTCAAACTGTACACAAAATGGACCTTACGTACAACTATTTTGTACACCAATATCGAAAAATAAGAACCATGATCAAGTGACTCTGATGCCAATTGATGAATTTTATAAGAATTAAATAATAACAATTACTAAACAAGTGAAATAGAAGAAACAATTGTTATTGAAAAAAAATAATGTAAGTATTTATACATATTTATATACTAAAAATAAATGATCTAATTTAATAAATTAATTTTAAAACATAAACTAAAAAGTTAAATTTAACATAAATCACCATTAATTAGTAATGATATTTTAACAGAAGGGTCTGTTTATCTCACTTCCTATACAGTTTTGGGGGTAAAACAGCCCTTAATCCCTGATTATCCCATTTACATGTATGCATATACACGTCAACAAATAGAAAAATGGACTCCAAAACCCAGTATAAAAACAGGGAAGGGACCAAAAGAAACAAAATCAAAGGTGAACGTATAAATCAGTGAGCAAAGAAGTTTGTTGTCGCGAGACTTCACCATAACCTCCATTGGTTGAATAAAAATTTTCTCTACATCTGAACAAATGTTGTCTGCCTCTTGTAAAATATCATGCAGATTCCATTACTCAATAGTGGAGACTGCTTGCCATTCAAGCAACAAACAACTCTTCTACATATTCTTCTCCATCTGTACACTTCACAATACCTACGCAATGGTTAGTACTCCTAGCCACCACTCAAGGCTACGAGTATGAATTCACTCTTAACTCTTGTCTGGATTCTCTTCCAGACTGCCCTTTGGGCTCTCCAATGAATCCCCTGAATAAGACCCATCTGGCTGACGAATGCAGATGTTTAAGTTGGCAGACAGGAAAGGTTCCTAGAGGATTCCACAATAACACAAGATATCAGAGAATTAATTAATGGCATGCTAAAGTCAATACTATAGACATTTTGAGTCTCAAAAATGAATTTTGAGATTTCACCATTAAATCACATGGCAGGATTATTATAAACTGGGACCCCAAGTCAAAATTGAAAAAAAAAAAATTATTGTTAGAAGTCAAATAACCAAATCTACCCTTCAGCTTATTAGACCAAATTGTTTTTAAAATTCGATTTTGAGTTAATTAAACTTCTTAATTTTACAAATTTGGTTAATTGAGTCATTATTTGATTAATAATAATTTATCAGATTTTCAAAGTTGAAGAATCCAATTAACTTTAATCACAATTTGGAGACCACATTGTTAGTATAATATAATTAATTCAAAAGAAAATTTGACCTTTTACCGTAATTACTATGAAAGTAATATTAGTTTATTTTCAATTTTGACTTGGGGTATACATGATGTTAAATTTTCAAATTAGGGTACAATTGATAAAAAGAAAAAAGTACAAGTGCAAATGAAAAAATACAAAAATTTTAGGGTAAATTTGACTGTTAAGCCTTATTAAAATAATCCCAATTTAGCGGCCTTGATTTCAATAATCATAACAAATAAAAACCTAAATTTATCTTCAAACAATTTCTTATCAAATCATATTTTACCAAATTTTATAATTTGAGTAAGTAATTTCAATTAATGATTTGAGAATTAACATATTCATAATTCAATTATGGAAAATTTGATGAAATTGGTTCAATAAATTATTTTTTTTTTTTAAAAAAAAACTATTAGATCATAAAATTCATACCAAAGATGAAAAGATGCATAAATCCTCTCAAAGAAATATTCCTTTGATGTTCCAGTTAAAAAAAAAAATCACCTAATACATAATTAAATAAAATTTAATATTAATTTAAGTCATGATAAACTTAATTTGGCCCCCTAGAAAAGAAAATCATGGCTCAATCATTAAATTATGATCACAAAATAGAACAATTTATTAATAGTATAAATTATTTATTAATAATAGCTGACATAGAAACTTAAAACCTCCCTTTCCTACTTCTATCTCTTGTAATGAATGTGTTTCTTATGCCTCAACCCACCAACGTCGTATTTTGCATTTTAATTGTAACATGTTTCTTAAATATTCCCACCTTTACATGTATTACTTACCTTTTATTTTTTCACATTTTAAAGTTCCATTATCGTTTCATTAATGGTCTTATAATGTTTTAATTCATCAAATACTAGTTAGAGAAGCTAACTAAAACAAAGGAACCCATCTTTGTAGATAGGTTCACCTTTTGGGACGACGTTCATAGCCAAAATATTGCAAGACAATTTGGACGTCATTGGATATAAGAGTTGAATTATCAAACAACCTAATGTCAATCAATCTAGTTTCACATCTAACTAGGTAAATGAGAATTGTGTAGAGCTAAATTTGTCTCCAATTTAGTGCTTGCATAATTTATGGAGTGAATGGCATCATCATATAGTTGCACATAATCCCAAGCTGACTTAAACATAACTGTTAATAATTACCTGCATTGAAAGATGAACTAACACTAGATTGAAGAGTTCCTTTTTTCCTTGAAAAAAAAAACAGACAATTTATTTTTATGGTTTTTATAAGTAGTGTTTGCAGGGTGTAGAGTTGTTTTCTTGAACACAATTCCATCACATTTTCTAACAAACTCAAGCCAAAACATATGAGATTTCATGTCAAGATAAATAGAATAGACATCTTCTAATGGTGAGATAAGCATGAGTTATCATGTTTGCCTGATCCAAGTCACTGAACTAAAAAAATGGGTGGGTGGTTAATAGTTCACAAAAAACATTTTTTTTTTTTTTTAGAAAAAAGGAATTCATTAGTTAGATTTTGAATAATTAAATCTCAATCACCCATTTTGCCCGATAATAGGTCATGTCCTGTTTATCCAAACATTTAAGGATCCAAGAATATTGTGATGGAGATTGTTAGGAGAAAAACTTTGCAACCTATAAACACTACCTAAAAAAAACATAGAAATAAAACACTGTCAGAGTCTCCTCTTTATTCAAGGTAAAAAAGAAATGGAGTTTGGACATCTTTCAAACAATGTTATTCTCTCATTTTCAATTAATTCAGTAGAGAAAGATCTCGTAAATCTGTGCTAAAAACTCTCTATCCACTAGCATCTCAATAATTTTTTAGAAAATCTCCCAAAAACAAATGGCAATGATGCACAATTTTTAGAAGTTTCCATCCAATAAATCATAGACAAAACCATTAACATGCTGATTCACCATGCAAAATTCCCAAACAAAAGCCCCTCACTTTAAGTGGCATGTAATAAATCAAGTAAATTACATTTGATTATTTACTAGAAAAAATTGTCATCTCTTTATTGGAACAATTGGAAGAATGTGTTTATAAATATCTAAATACACATCTTTTCATCTTCATTATAAATTTATGATCCAAAAGTTCCTATTCATTAGTTGAATTTTAATGTATTAATTTGGCAATCAATTTTGATAATAATAATTAATCTACAATCATCAAAGGTTTAGTTTACATTTACTTGAAATTAATTACTCAAAACAATCAAATTTGCTGATGTAATAAGAATTTAATAAAGACGCATTTAGATTTTTATTTGGAATGAATTATTGAAAACCGTGGGCCACTGAGTTGGATTATTCTAATTTAAGATAATGGATCATTCAACTAAATATCTATTTAATTTCATTAAACTTAAATGAAAAAGACCATATGTTAAAACAACATTCAAAAGGTTAGCCTAATAATTGGAAACCTTTTTTACTAAAGAAACGGGAGCCAAAGCTAAAGATTAGTTAAACTAGCAATAGAGAAAAATTACTAATTAGCTTTATCTCAGTGAAACTAGAGTTATCTTCATTGTAAGGACATTATTTCGAATATGAATTAGAGCCTAATTGACAAAAAAAAAGTAATTGTACAAAATTTGGGATCACTCACCCCCTTCCTCCCACCCTCATTGTTGTTCAAGCTAAGAGATTTAGAGAAGGGAAAGCAATATCCCATATGAACAGCCCAACACCCAATGGGCCTCCATTGGACCATAAAGAGAAAGAAATTTTGAATTGATTAAAAGAAAAAAAAAAAAAAAGACATTTGAGCTGATCTTACACTATAAATTATAAAGTGGATCCAATTCAATAAAATCTAGCGTTGAAACCAGATTAGCTGGGTTTACAGATCATGGAAAATCGGGACTTAAACACAAACCAGTTTCCAACCCTTGAAGATAAAAACTTACATAGGATACTTGAATGATCAATATCTATTTATATCTAAAGCACCTGTCCTATTTACTCTATTATATTATAGAATACATTAGGTATTTGTGTAAATGGTTTCCATCACTCTCCTTTTTTTTTTTTTCTTTTTTGGGGAGACAAAATCACTCTCCTCCTTTGGTTACTTATATTAAATACCTTGCATGCTACGTCATACATAACATGCAAGGTCATAAAACTGGCTATCTGAAATAAGGACATGAGTTTTAGTTCCCCTCTGGTTCATCCTCTACAATAATTCATCACAAAAAGTACATACCAAAACACCATATATAAAAGCACTTTGAAAGAATATTCCAACTCATTGAACTAAAAAAAAAAAAAATAACAGCTTTTCTCATTATAGTAAAAATTAGGTCAAGCAATTACCTGATCACCAGCCTCTTGCCCCTCAGAGTGGAAGAGAATTGGCCGGCATCTCTTATCTTCATTCATTAAGCTTGAATTCTGAAAGTGACTCACCAGGGCAGCTTTACCTTGGATTCGTGCATATGCCAGTGAAGCAACCTTTTCACTATTAAACTTCTCCCACTTCTTCCCATTGAATGCCTGCATGATTTTTTTTTTTCATGGCATAAGAGTCTAGCAGATGATTACATGAATTTTGACTCACCAATTTGACTTTTAAGACTTGGTATGCATAAGTAAACAATTTATCAATTCACAGTACTTTCAGATAGTAACTCAAGGACCAAAATAAACCTCATAGAATGGAATAACATGTGAAGGAGACACCATATTGATGAAGGCATAACCCACATTGCATTTATTCTGCAAGTTGATGAGCTCAGGCATCAGCAATTTCAACTTGAGAAAACTATACAATAACCGAATAAAAGTTCTCCAAAATCTTATTACCTTGAAATCAATGGGTAGATAGAGAAAATCATAAGTACCCCGGTGATTTTCATCAATGGCAGCTAGCAGCATCTTGGAAGTGTACCTAAACAAGAACGCAAAAGCAACAATAAATAAATAAATAAATAAGTGATCACCTGAGTTAAAAATCAAATATTTCAATTGCTTTCAAGACATTCATTAATTTTTCTTACTTATTAGGGATGTTTTTAATCATTAATGTAGTCCTAATATCTTCTCCACTAATGATTTTATCCAAATCAAGCAGATACTGCTTCTTGCTGTCTATCTGATTTCCACAATTCTCAACTCGTCGACTTCGACCACGCTCAGAAAATCCCTCGTTGCTGATTATTCCTGGTCCAGAATAGGATCCATTCCCAAGAAATACTGGATTATACCTTGGCAATGACATCCACCGCAAACTAGGTGAATTGCTTTCAGTAATGGATCCTGGAAGTCCAATACCAGAACCCACTGATGCATGAGAACCCATGGTGTTCATATAATTTCCAGTATTGTGGTTCAAACCCAGGCCTCCAAAGGCAGCTGGCTTCATGAAGGATTTTTCTGGTGACTCAGGGAAGAAGTTGAAATGACTATCAAGGGGAAAACTAGGAGCAGATCCCACATAATGGTGATGATGTGATCCAAGAAAAGAGCTGTGCCAACTAGGGTATAGAGGATCCTGTCCCTTCCCCCTTGAAGCAAATGTATGTCCTACAGATGATGTTGGCCAAGCAGAAGAACTAACTTGCTCAGAATATGTTGTAGAACTTCCCCATAGAAACTGAGGACCAGATAATGTTTCAACACCAGATGAATTTGAATATGACTCCCTGAAAGCAGAAACTGGAACAGGACTTGTGCTCAATTTCTGGCCAGGGAAGGAACAAGAATGCTGAAAAGCTGCTCCTTGCATTGATCCATTGGTAGTAAGTATATGGTTTGTGTTGTTGACCCTTCCCTGGTCCTTGCCAATGGGAGCAATCTTTGCAGGATTAGACATATGTGAGGGTAGAATTGAAGCTAACCCAGGCGAATTATTGCCATTCACAGGGCTGAAAGTTCCCAGACCAGGGGACTTGCTGAAACCATGTAATGAATTATGTTCAACGGGGCTACCATATTGTGCCCAGTTACCTGTTCAGCATCAACAATGATTCAGCTCATAGCCAAAACGCGTTTCCAAAGGGAAAAAGAGAAGGAATGGATAAAGCAAGTATATAATGGCAGATAAGGTTTTAGTCGAACATAAAAAAATTCTAGTTATTTTCTTTACCCGGAGGAGAGTCAGCCATTGGTGAACCTACTTGATGCCTGAAACTTCGAGCTTCATCCGGTTCCAGCTCATGACTTAGTTGCTGCATCAAGCTAAATATAAAGGAATATCAAAAATTATATTCTTCGCCAACATAACAAATAGATAAAAAAAAATAAAGCTAAACAAAGGATATAAGAAATATAGGCATGCCATAATATCAAAGAGAAAGGCCAAGAAAATATGAAAGTATGCAATGCTAGAAACAGCAAACAGTTGCATTAGAAGATATTGCAAACTGGTGCATTTTAAATATAAAATCATTGTCTCATCAATTATCCACCAAGATAGAAGCATGCAATATCACAAAGCATAGAAAGTGTTTCACATAGAACTTGGTATAGGATGTCCCAGTACACGAGGGTCCTTGCTTTACAAGGGTTTGGGAAGGGTTTGTCTTTCATATGCAGCCTTTATCTAACTCTTTTTCATAGCAATTAGATCGTCATTAATAAACAAAACTGTTTAATATATGCGTTTCAAATAAGTTCCTTGTCATGAGATTTTATACAAAGTGTGCACTCAAAATTCACAGTTAAGGATCACTCTACAAATTTTACTGACTGAAAATACAAGCATATATGCAACTGCAAAGTTCAGAGACAAAGCTATTAAGTCCTTGCTCCCAAAAAAAAAAAAATTTCCACTGCACCTAATATAGAACAATATGGATGCATTATATGGAATGTGCATTCAAATTCATTAGAGAACATCCAATCAAGGAAAAACTTCTCACACATAATCCAATTCCTATTTCATTTGTTAGAACACTTTGGTAATAACCTATGATCTATTCCAATAAAAATGGCCAAGAATATATTGTAATTATGTTAAGGGCAACCCCCCTGTTACTTACTTTCGACGTGCTCCACCAGGGCGACTAGGTTCAAGTTTGATGCGTTTCCCAGCTATGTCACTCCTATTTAATGCTCTAAGAGCAGCCTCTGCAGCTCTGACATCATAAAATTCAATGAATTTATGGTGTCGCTTGTGTGGTGTTTCTCTTATCTGCATTTTGGACGCAGAGAAATCTCTAGTTACATAGATATGGAAAAAGGCTTATATAATAATCATTCCAAAAATAAAATGAAATAAGATAAATAGAAGAAAAGTCAATATCTGCAAAAACTTGTACCTCTTTGACCTCTCCATAAGCCCCAAATATTTGACGAAGGTCATCATTTGAAACAGACGCATCCAAATTGAACACCACCAGAGTTCCTTGATTTATATCCTTTTCTGAGGGATTATCCTGGCACATTGCAGGAAAACAATGATTAATACAGATATTGAAGGAATCAACAGTGTTTAACAGCATGCAGAAATAAATGATCTATTTAAACCTTGGGAATTGAAAAATGAATGTCCAGTTTCCTTCGTCTCAAGGGCTTATTCTGTAATGCACGCATTGCAGCCCGAGCATCTCGAATATCATAATAAGATATCATAACAAAGCCCCTATGCTTGCATGCGGTGTATAATGTTCTGATATCCCCATATTGCTACAAGAATGGAAGAAATTTCCAAGTAAGCATCGGCACTAGCAAATGAAGATAAACCTCTCTAAAAAGAAAAATAGGAAAAAAAATTAACATAAGGATCCATTTAGATAGCTAGTGATTTGAAATGATTGATCATTTGGAATTTGACATCATGTCTATTTTCTATGATTTTCACTTGAAACTCAAATTCAAATTCACAATAATTTCAAATGACCATCAATCTAAATGGACCCAAATATCATTGTAAAACTTCTGATTCTGAACTTCCTCAGCAAAGCTAGCACTTTTATTAATCACAAAGAAAAATGATACTTGAAGCTTCAGACTTACTAATACTATCAATTGGATGACAATGTATATAGTGCAACACATTATGGACACAACTCAAAAAAACCAGCATTATCACAATGAGAACAAGTTGCAAGAGACTGTGGTCACAGTTCGTCTTTTACTCAGGCCACTCCTTTTCACCACAAGAAAAGGGTATAACAGTTATAAACAAACAAAAAGGAAAATGACCATGTGCGACTATGAGATAACACATTTTTTATTCATACAAGCATATCGCATGTCAAACATATGCCTAAAATAAAATTACTTCCAGACTACAAAAACAATGTATGTTTGTCTGTCGGTCTTTCCATCTCTCTCAATAAGCAAAACATAATTAATGAACCTAAATATCAAGAATGCCAAAAAAATTTCAGCATAAAAAAATTGTCCAACAAGAACGTACAGGAGGATTTAGGGAGATTGCAAGCAATTAAGGGAAAGAGAAGAGGTATCCAACGACAATAAGTCAATTAGGGACAGCAAGATGTTTAAACGATTCATGTATCGCAATTATGTTGGTGAATATTTATAAATGTTAAACAGTTCTTGCTTTCTATTAACAATTGAAAAGAAATCTCTCAATTTAATAAAATCACAATTCAAAAGTGAAATCAGAGTTCAGTAAATGCTTAAAACTGAATAATAAATAAAAAAAATGCCATTATGTGCTTGTCAATTTTGTCTAATCCTTTTAATTTTATCAAATGTAGCCAATTTAAAGAGTAAGTGCAACAACAATGTACTTGGACACTACTTATCAAGCTCAGTCAGACCCAAAAAAAATGGTAATATTGATAAATATAAAATGAATTTTCACTAATCATCCTAATAAAATACAAATATTAATTTTTTGTGATTGATAAATATAAAATATTAATATTTTATCTAGAAACTTATCAAGAATAATACATTTTGTACTATTAATATTGCAAAGAAATTGTTAAAGAGTATATATATATATATATATATATATATATATATTACCAATTGAACCTAGGCTTCATATATTACCACATTTGCTCACTGAACTGGATAATAGTTACTGATATTAAAAAATATAGCCAAAAAGTCACTGATAATGCACATTCCCCTTGATGAACAAAATTAAGAAAAAAAAAGTTGCGAATTAGGATTTTGTTCTTGGTCCTTTGGCAAAAATTTATTATTTATGCCTAAAATATTTTATACTGACCAACCACGAAAGAGAATAGAATGTCCCATGCAAAGAAAAAAAAAGCAAGTAATAATTAAGAAATTAAAGCACCAAAACAAAGGGAAGCGAAGAAGCGGCCACCAGCATTTTACCATCCCATCCCTTTTCAACTTGATGATGACTGGAAATACTTAACATGAAAAATTATCAGGAACAAATTCATACAATTTGCACTAACTTATCATCTTCATTGTATAGATTTAATGCCAAATCATGTGCATTCTTGATATAAATAATAAGGATAATTTAAATTCTCAATCAGGATTTTTTAGAAGAATGCAAATTAAGCAAAAATCATTTATCACCTAAAGCGTATCCTCTCTTTGTCACTGATGGAGTCGAAGATGTTTAGAAAAAATAAATAATAGCAATGAACTGACTAAGTGTGCAACAGCACTCATCTGAGATTTAGCATCATTAGAAAGGATGATCACTAAATAAATAAGGTACAGACAAGAAATAAGGATGTAAACTACCAGTTTAGTTGAATTAATATTTGAATTTTTATGAAAATACCTCAAAAAGAGATCTCAATTCAGAGTCTTCCACATTACTATTGATATTTCGAACAAATAATGTTCTTGAAGGATGCTCTCCATATGGATGTTCCCCAGCCACTGTTGCCACGCCATTTGAAATAGAATAATGGCCCATCCCATTTGCTGCAATGCCATCAGTTATGTTTTGCTTTGATAAATCAAAACGAAGGGGCTCTTGCGGATCAAAATCCAACTCCATCCCTCCTCCATTGCCAAAGAGGTCATACTCTTCCATATCCTCTACTTGACTAGGCAACCCACTTAAGTCAAAGGCATCCATTATTCCAGCAAGAAGCTCTTCTTCATCATCAGGAAGCAAATTTCCTATTACGTTTGGTTCAACATCGTCAAATGGATCCTTACATTCATCTCCACTGTCTAGCTCAAACTTATTTAACTTAGGTGACATGTAATCAAGAGATTGATCACAGTGCTTTGAATCCTCTGAATCATTGAAGTTCACTGCAAAGGAATAAACAAGCGCCAAGAAAACTTAAGCGGGTTATTACTAAAAGGACTATAACAACCATTAAGAAGAGCTTTAACATACAATTTTCATGTGGAAAGACAGGCAATGAGCTAGAAAACAAGCTTGTATCACTTGATGAGTTATATGCATCAGTGACAATTGGGATGCGCCATGCGCCTGTGCCTGTGCCTACTTTCCTAGAAATATTAACTGCAGGAAGTTTTGATGGACCTATGCAACAAATAAGAAGGCTGATCAAGATATGAAATACATGAATATAAGAAATGTTTCGACAAGGTGGGGAAAAGGAATGAAAAAGAAAAAGGAAAAAGAAAAGGGGAAGGGGATTTAAAAAAAAAAAAAAAGACACCTGCAGACTGGCTTGATACCGTATCCTTTGAAGTTTGGTCCATTTGAGCTGTTACCCACAAAAATTTGAAGAGAAAAAAAAAGTTTAAACCCTTAATCGAAATTTCAATCTTATTTGGTGTTAACTAGATAAATCCTTTATCAAAATTTCAACCTTATTAGGAGTAGCTTGATAAACCCTTAATCAAGATTTCAACCTTATTGGTGTTGCATTAATAAAATAAAGGTAAAAAAAGAGATATCTAATTTAGCATCGTAGATCTTTTCCCTTTATTTTTCAGTTGGGAAATCAATGATTGCTAGCACAAATAACCAAAGCAAGTGAATTGTAATTATAACTCAAAAAACAATCATAATCAAAACTAAAAATAATAATAATAATATCAGTAGAAAATAATCATAATTCCACAAAAAAAAAAAAAGTATCAGTAATGAATGATTGATTGAAATCAAGCAAAACATCTCTGAAGGTGGGCACCATGTCAATCAATACTACTAAATTTGATCAAAATAAAAGCATGCAAGTAAATTAAATCTAAAAAGAAAAAAAAAAAACAGAAATTAAACTCAGCAGCTCACGAAGTTCACTTAATCCTAACCCAAATCCACTCCAGAACTGAAAGAACACAAAAAAGAAAAGTGTACGAATTGGCATGCATGTGAATTTGGAATCAAGAATTGAAAAATTGCAGCAAATGATAGGAAAGACAGAGAAAAGGTACCTTATAATAGAGAAAGAGCCATTGAAGATGGGAATTACACAGATTGCAAAACAAAAACAAACCTATTTTTCTACTTGACAGTGATCAACAACAACAAAACAATCATTTTTAATAAAAATTAAACTAATATAAATACAAGACTAGAGAGAGAAAAAGAAAGAGTTTCGTATAAGGCCAGATATATATTTCTTATACTCTTCTACTTCCTTCTCTTTCGCCGGAAAACCAGACATTTGCAGAGACAGAGAGCTTAATTCCTCTCTCTACAAACTAATTAATTTTTTTTTTTAGAGAAAATATTAAATAATAATAATAATAAAGAAAGAAAGAAAGAAAATTCGATGTTCTTTAAAGAGGGAAATGATTGGAGGGAAGGGTAAGGACTGTAAAGAGTGGCAGTGCAGTACAAATACTGGAGAAACAGAAAATAAACACTCTCTCTCTAGAAAATTGGGAGAGAGAAAATTCAGCCGCATTTGAATTTTGTTTGGCGTCCGTTGACGCAAATTACTAAGCGCGTTCTAATAAAAATAAAAATTGAATTAAAAAATATAGGAAAATAAATTCACCTTCGAATTCATTACAATTACATTTTTGGCATCGTAAAATCAGGTTTTGAGAATGTGATTAGATGGAATGAGGAGGGCATTGTTGACTTTTCAATAGTAATGACGTCATTTATCATTTAATTTAGTTGTGGATAGTGACGTGTTGCTTCGTGGGCAAAACAAGAGAGATTTTTTTCGACCAATCAAATGATCACACAATATTTTACTAAACATCATATTAATCAAAACTAATTAATATGAATCAATAATTTTTGGACTGTCATTAGCAAATTACATTATCTGTTGGAAACAAAAAAGAAATTCGATTGAAAAAACAAATATTTGATAACAATTGTTTAATGAGAATTTCTAAAATCATTAAATTGTTTAAGGCCAACAGAATTAATCTAAAATATAAATGTTTTTGCAATTATAATTTATTTTTAACTTTTAAATTATTTTATCTCAATTTAATAAGTTTATTACAATTCTATCATAAATTAAATCAAAACAAATTTATTTATATCTCTCTATTATCAAATTCAATAAAAATTTTATATGGTCACATCAATAGATTCATGAAAATTATCATAAAATAAAAATCCTAAAAGTTGGATATAGGCACCGCCAGATCCAAGACTTAGTTAGAAATTTTAAATGTTAAATTTTAAAATATAAAATTATTTAAAAATTTAATTATTTATAATTACAAATAACAACGAATCAAATTTTAATTAAATTTTATAAAATTTAAATTTAATTTATTTAAAAATAAATATTCATTCCGCTTTTAATTAAATAACGGAGGAGGTCGGATCGGATATATATATATATATATATATATATATTTTCTTTAAAAAAATATTTATATATTTTTTAAAAATATTTATATGATGTAATTTATATTTCATATAAAAAATTATAAATTAAAATTATATAAATAAAATATTAAAAAATAAAATTATATATAATATATAAAATCAAGTCGAATAACAGGTTGAAAAAAAAATTATCTCATCCAATTTATTAAATAGGTGGATATTACCTATTTCATTCGGATTAGACAGATTGAATATAATTATCATTCTTATTTATAGTATTTAATATAAATTAAAAATTAAAAATTTAACTTATCATTTAAAGTTTTTTTTTTTACTTATTTTTAAAATATATGTTATCAAATAACTTAAAATAATTAAATGTTGAAATTTTTAATTTTAAATATTGAATGGTGTTATCAAACATCACTTTAAATTAAGGGTCCAATTCTAATTTACATATATATGGGTGTGTCACACCTCAATTTAGAGTCACGACTATCCTAAAATATGAGTAAGCTTAAACTTACTCAGTGGTGGAGCTACTTGTAGAGAGGGGTGTGCACATGCACATCTGGTAAAAAAAATCGTATTTTTATATTTATATTATGTTAATTGTTGAAAACTCTAAATTTATTTGAGTGTTTTTATAAATTCATAAAAAATTAATATTTATAATATATATTAATTAAATTCACTAATAAATTTAAATGTACAACTCATTAATTAAAAATATTTAAATCTAAAATAAAATTCACTATATAAATTCATAAATAAATATAAATTGATAGTATGCAGTTATTTAACAGTCATGTGATTATTAAAAAAAATCAAATAAAATCTAACCGACCTACTAATCAATTTTTTTTTTCCTCTGTTTCTATCCCTCTCAACTCACAATTCATTTTTTTTTAAATTCTTTTACTTTTTTTATTTTTTTATTTTTATTTTTAATTACAACTAAATTCCTTTTTATAAATTTAATTTTTTACTAAACAACTCAACTCATTTTCTAGTCTTAATCATTTTCAATTAGTAATAGGTAAATAATAATTTTATAAATTATTTAGATTTTAATTATTAAAACTAAATTTCATACATATTTTCTTTTATCAAATTTTTGATATTACTATTTTGATTGTGATTCTTTATTAAATATTCAATATGAAAGGATTTAGTGTTGAATCAAGAATTAAATTTTTTCTTTATTAATTTTTTAAAATTCATGTACTTATGCTAAAATTAGATTTAAAATTAGATTATTTGTTTGTTTATACATCCTATCAATTTAATTTTTTAATATATTTCATATTTTTTAAAATTTTAATATTAAAAAAAATATAGATTATCTGTTGACTCCGGAATCCTGATTTTATCATTAAACTTATCAATCACCCATAAAATCATATCCATTAAAATATCAGTAAAATTTAGATCTAAGCTCAATATCATAACCTGATATAACAATTTATTAATACGCACACATATATATATATATACATGTAAACATTCATAGTCATCCTCATAATATAAATATTAATACACTTAAGGGTTATGATCGACACATTTTTATTACTGTTTTTCATATATATTTTAATAATAATTTTATTGTATTTAATTAGTTTTTAGTTATATTTAATAATATTTTTAATAAATCGCTAATAATGTCTTAGTATAATTTTTTTATATTTTTGACCCTTTTTCAAGTATTTTTGGCAAGAAATTATACAAGCCGAGAGTTAGGATCAAAGACAGGCTTAAATAATGAGTTGAAAAATCAAATCAAGAGTAAAATGGGCTTGAGCCCGAGAAGAGGATGAGCTACACGACTCAAGTACGCCCATGCCATTATAAGCCATCATATATTTGTGCTTAACCCTGTATAGTCGTACTGTCTTTCCACTCCACCATACAGTCGTGCTTAACCTTGCACAACCGTGCTACTCACCAATACACTCGTGCTCTTCATCAACACGACCATATTAATCTAACCAATCTCCAGCATGCCAGTGTTGCTCCTAATACAGCTGTGAAGTACAATTTAGGCCAACCAAACATAGCTTATCAAATTTGTGGCCCAAACAGCTTCAACAATCCAAAGAGCAATACAATTGTGTGTGAGGCATCGCCTGAGCACCGATATGCTCTTTCAGGGTGATTTTCCATGCTATAAAGGCAGTTTTTACCTTATATTTGCAAATCATCTCTTTAACCTTATTCTTTAAATATTTGTAAAGTCGACACCTTCATTTTTAAGGGAAAAAAAAAAACAATTTGACTCCAAATTTAACTCAATGATAAAATTACTAGACTTTCAAACTAGAACTGAGTTTGGGGATTAGATTTTTAGTTTTAAGTAACTCTCATTTTGGCCTTCCATTTAATAACCAATTTATGAAAAAGTGATTTTATGAACAAGTTATAAGATGACATATGAATGAAGCATAATAATATTCATAACATAAACAATAAACAATAAAGTAAAAGAGTTCAATTATATTACAATCAAAACCCAAAAAAGAATAAGGGATGTCAACTCTAGTCTTTATGAAAATTCTAGATTGACCACACATTCCCCAAAATAAGATCAAATACAAAATAAATTGATTTAGAAAAAGATGAATTTTTGTTGTTTTTGGATTTGAAACTACGAAACAAGTTGCTTGCGTATCCCTTTGAATGAGAATCAAAACCCACTCAGTTCTCCATTTTTTGCAAAGTGTTAGGTCTGATTTTAAAAAAAAAGCCTGATTTTACCGCTTCCATTTTATCATGCTTTAGTTCTTTTAATTAATGCTTTACCAATTTAAAGAAAGAGAGAGATGAGTTTAAAACACGATACCTTGTTTCGCAACTTGGGCGGAGGGCGTCTTAGGGTTTTTTTGGATCGAAGTTTCACTTTAGTTTAGGGTAATCAAATTAGTTCAAAGGTCAAATTATTATCCAATTTTAATTACCAAGTTGAATTAATTAATCAAATTAACCAAAAGGATGATGCTAAATTGATTCAAAGAGATATCAATTTAAGTCTTATATTCCTCCAACTCAATGAGAGTTGGAAAAATCGATTCAAAATCACAGAGAATTGAATCGTTTATGATAAAGAAAGCTGAATAAAGGGAGAGAAGAGAGAGTCAACTAAGAAAAATTCTACTTAGTTGTTATGGTGTGTTTTTTTAGAGTATATGAAGGCTTGTATTTATAGGAAAAAGGATGAGGTCAGGTTAGTTGAAAAAATAATATGGGATTCAGAAAATCCGGTTGCCCCTTAGCGACACCAGGGCTTCATGTTGGCTACATTTGGTGTGAAGGATGGCGGCATGAGGCCTTCATGATGGCGGCGCAACCATGTGGCTTGTTTGGTTGTCACCAAGCTCGTTTTCAGCCCCTTTTAGTCTGATTCGCCCAATTCGAAGTGGTTTGACTTCTGATTGACGTTGATCAGTCTGGCATGGTACAGTTTGTTTGTATCAGAGTCGACTTTGATCTCCGATTGATCTCCAATCAATATGATATGGTTTGAGTCTGCTTGGGGTACAAAATCTCGTGTTCACAGTTGCCCCTCATTATGGTTTCTTTTTGAAAAGTAATCATGATGATAGTGATATAATGCAAAATAGCATAGGTTTTTAGATATTTAGTTATCTGTGTTTTGTATGATTGCATGTGTCTTGTTATTAAGTAATGTTGGAAATTGGTATGTTTGATGTTTTCTTAAGTTTTGTAGGTGTTTTGAAATAATTTGGGTAAAGAGAAGAAAGCAAGGAATGATTCAAGCAAAGATGGGAAAATTGCAAACCGGTGTCGTGTCGAGTCGTTACAGAGACCATGCGTGCCGACTCATGCCAAGGCATGTCGAGTCATGACAGAAACTCTCCGGTAGCGGCGCTAAAATCCTGTTGCGAGATTATTTGGAGGTCCTTGCCCTTATTCCCAATGTAACCAAAATTCTAAATATAGCTTCCGGAGGCAAATGGATGAACAAAACGGCAAGGAAAGCCATTACCTTGCTAGAAGAACTTGCATCCCAAGGATACATGGGAGATGAACCAACCATGGCAAAAGCAAAAGGGATTCTTGAACTTGACACCATCAATTTACTCACAGCAAAGGTATATGCTCTCACCAAAATGGTAAGTAAATCTCAAATTAATTCTATAGAAAATACCAATGCTATGTGTGAATTGTGTGGAGGTCCTCACCCTTATTCCCAATGTAACCAAAATTCTAGTGAAGAAGTCAATTTTGTGCAAGGGGGGATTAACCAAAGAATGGGAAACACTTATAATCCCAATTGGAAGAACTACCCTGGTTTTTCTTGGTCAAACCCGTCCACCCAATTGAACCCCTCATTAAACCATAATACCAAACCAAACAATCCATATGGATTTCCAATGAAACAACCTTACATCCCTACCCAACCTAAATCTAACTTAAAAACTCTTATGGAGTAATTTATTGGAACTCAAATTTCCATAAATAAGTAAAGTGAGGAGCACTTTAAAAACCTTAACTCTAAACTCGAGCAACTTACTATTCACAACCGAATCTTAGAAACCCAAATTGCCCAACAAGCTTCTTCCTCTAACTCTAAACCTTTAGGAAAATTGCCTAGCCAACTGGAGTTTACCCAAAAGGAGACTTGCCAAGCAATTACCCTAAGGAGTGGAAAAATGATTGAAAATAATACTACTAAGAGTAAGGAAATTAAAAATGATAGGGTAGAGGTTGACCAAGGTAATGTTAATAATGAAAAGACCATACCACCCAAAGATGATGAACCTACCATTGATCTTAAGACACTTCCTTTTCCATAAAGGTTCATTAGAAGAAATTTAGATAAATAATTTGGAAAATTCCTTAATTACCTCAAAGATATCACCATTACCATTCCATTTATGGATGCCATAAGAGATATACCTGCATGGGGTAAATTCTTAAAAGATATTATTAGTCATATATGCAAAATTGAAGAATATGGCTTAGTTTCTTTAGTTGAAGAATCAAAAGCCATGTACTCCAATTTTCCACCAAAACAAAAAGATCTGGGATGCTTCACCGTTCCTTGTGTAATTGGAGGTGCGTATTTTGAAAAAGCATTATGTGATATTGGTGCTAGTGTTAGTTTAATGCCTTATTCAATTTACTAAAAGCTTGACTTGGGTGAACTAAAGCCTACCAAAATGTATCTTTTAATGGCGGACAAATCGATTAAGTACCCACTCGGCATTCTAGAGAATGTACTAAAAAAAGTAGGTGAGTTTATTGAGCTTGCTGGTTTTGTTGTCTTAGAAATGAAATAAGATCCTGAAATTCCTATCTTATTTGGGAGACCATTCTTGAGGTGTAATCATAGACATGAAGAATGGTAAGATTACCTTTGAGGTAATAATGAAATTTTAGAATTTAATGTTTTTAAAATAATGAAACCTACACCAATGAAAGTAATAAATAGGATTGACTCATTTGACATAATTGATGAATGTATTGATGAAGATAAGTATGAATGCATAAGTCAAGATCCTATTATACCATATCAAGAAGTAGAAGTAAGTGTAAACCATTTGGAAATTATTCCATACCATCATCTAAGACCTTCAAAGTTTGAACCATTAGAAAAAGATGATGATACTAAGCAAAATTCATTTAATAAAGAGGTATTGTTAGAACTCAATCCATTACCATCAAGTTTAATATATTCTTTTCTTGATTCTAACTATAAATATCCTTTTATTATGAATTCATCCTTATCTAGTGCTAAAATCGATATTTTGAATAAAATATTGCTTAGTCATAAGGAAGCTATTGGATACTCTTTAAATGATCTAAAAGGAATTAGTCCTAAAGTATGCATGCATAGAATAAACTTGGAGGAAAATGCCAAACCCTTTATTGAAGGTCAAAGATGACTCAATCCCACCCTTAAAGAGGTAGTAAGAAAAGAAGTCACTAAATTGCTCGATAATGGAATCATATCTTCCATTAGTGATAGTAATTGGGTAAGTCCCGTACAAGTCGTCCCTAAAAAGGGCGGTTTAATGGTTGTAAAAAATGAATGAAATGATCTAAAACCCACAAGAACTATCACGGGATGGCGTATGTGTATAGACTATAGAAAGCTCAATAAAGCAACTAAGAAGGACCACTTTCCTTTGCCTTTTATAGACCAAGTGCTTGAAAAATTAGCCAATTTCTCATATTTTTGCTACTCAGATGGTCTTAGTGGTTTTTACCAAATCCCTATATATCCTGAAGACCAATCTAAAACTACATTCACATGCCCATATGGTACTTTTACTTTTAGGCATATGCCTTTTGGCCTATGTAATGCTCCGGCTACCTTTCAAAGATGTATGTATTCTATATTCAGTGATCTTATTGATGAATGTGTTGAAGTTTTTATGGATGACTTTAGTGTTTATGGTACTAACTTTGAAAATTGCCTAGTGAATCTTTCTAAAGTGCTTAACAGGTGTAAGGAGCATGGGCTTGTACTTAATTAGGAAAAATGCCATTTCATGGCTCAAGAAGGAATAGTACTTGGATATTTAGTATCAAAAAGGGGCATTGAGGTTGATAAGTCCAAGATTGAGGTAATTGTAAATCTACCCCTACTAAAATGTGTCAAAGATATAAGGAGTTTTCTCAGTCACGCCGGAATCTATAGAAAGTTTATCAAAGACTTCTCCAAGATAGCAAAGCCACTATGTAAGCTGCTAGCCAAGGAGACGGTTTTTGAATTTGATAATATGTGCCAAAAAGCCTTTGATACCTTGAAAAAGGCTCTCACATCAGCACCTATTTTACAACCGCCAAATTGGGCACAACCATTCGAAATAATGTGTAATGCTAGCCACTATGCGGTAGGGGTCGTGCTTGGACAAAGAAGAAAGGGTAAGCCTTATGTGATCAATTATGCAAATAAGTTGCTTGATGATGCACAAATTAATTACACCACTACGAAAAAAGAACTACTTGCTATAGTTTATGTATTTGATAAATTTAGAGCATATTTAGTTGGGCAAAAAGTGATAGTATATTCGGATCATGTTGCTCTAAAGTACCTTCTAAGCAAAAAAGATGCAAAAATAAGGCTCATAAGGTGGATTCTTATGTTACAAGAGTCTGATTGGGAGGTAAGAGACAAAAAAGGAAGTGAGAACCTTGTGGCAGACCATCTATCTAGGCTAATCAAGACGGATTGAAAAAGAATGATGATGGTGTGCCAATTAATGAGACATTCCATAGGGAACATTTGATGAGTCTAGTTTCCAAGGAACTTCCATGGTTTGCGAATATGGCAAATTATTTGATAAGTGGTGTACTACCTTATGGGATGGACTATAGACAAAAGAAGAAATTTTTACATGATAGTAGGTTTTATTATTGGGAGGAGCCTTTGCTCTATAGAAGATGTGATGATGGTTTGATTAGAAGATGTATCCCCCTAGATAAGACCCAACATGTTTTGAGGCATTGCCATTTCCTAAATGTAGGAGGACACTTTGGGACATCTAAAATAGCATCCAAGGTACTTTAATGTGGTTTTTGGTGGCCTACACTATTCAAAGATGCTAGAGATTTTGTACTTACATGTGATAAATGCCAACGGATGGGTAACATCTCTAGAAGAAATGATATGTCTTTAAATGGTATCCTTAAGGTGGAACTATTTGATGTATGGGGAATGGATTTTATGGGTCCTTTCCCCAGTTCCTTGGGTTACAAGTACATTTTGGTAATGGTGGACTATGTATCCAAATGGGTTGAAGCTATCCCCACCATTACCAATGATGCAAAAGTGGTCAAGAAAATGCTTAAGAAAACAATTTTTCTAAGGTTTGGAACTCCTAAAGCATTGATAAGTGATGGAGGCTCACACTTTTGTAATCAAGTAATAGAGAGTCTTTTGAGGAAATATGGGGTTACTCATAAGGTTGCTACCCCATATCACCCACAAACTAGCGGACAAGTCGAGATAAGCAATAGAGAGATCAAATGGATTCTAGAAAAGACGGTTACTTCTTCAAGAAAATATTGGGCATTAAAATTGGATGATGCCCTATGGGCATACCGAACAGCTTTTAAAATCCCTATTGACCTTACACCTTACCAATTAATCTATGGTAAGTCATGTCACTTATCTGTAGAAGTTGAACATAAGGCATATTGGGCAACAAGGGCTCTGAATTTTGACTTGAAGAAGGCGGGGTAAAAAAGGTTACTTCAACTTAATGAGCTAGAAGAATTAAGGATGAATGCTTATGAAAACGCAAAATTGTATAAGGATTGTGCAAAATTATGGCATGACAAGAATTTAATCCATAAAGAAATTCATGAAGGAGAACTTGTTTTGCTTTTCAATTCCAGGTTACGGTTGTTTCCTGGAAAATTAAAATCGAGGTGGTCAGGTCCTTTTAAAGTCATAAAAGTTCATCCTTATGGAGCAATTAAAATTGCTAATGATAAAGGTGAATCCTTCATAGTTAATGGTCACATTCTCAAGCCATATTTAGTTGGTGAAGCAATTGACCCAATAAGTTCAATATCTCTCTCTACGCCATAGTGCGATACATAAATGGTCAAGCTATAGACTATAAAAATGTAGCAAGGTAAGTATTTTAACTCATTTTTCTTTCAAAATAAATTTTTATAGTTTTTTTGCAGGTGCCGAGCTGGCATGGTTACAGAAGCAACAGATGCCGAGTCATGCCTCCCTGTGCAGACTAGAGGCTCTCTATGCTGACTCACTCACTCCGTGCCGACTTGGCATGTGCAACAGACCCAGATTTTAAATTTTCATTTTTATTTTAATTTTCAGTTTTATTTTCATTAAATTACCACATTCTTTTAATTATCATTTACTACATTTCTTTCTTTTTGATTTTCTATTTTCAAATTCAAAAATAATAATGGAAAAGATATATCCCTCTTCCCCAAATAAACACGACTCTTCCCAAAAGTCATGGCCTTTCCCATTAACCTTACACCCTACTCTCCCTATCCTATTAACATACAAGTCCTAACCATAATTTTTACAACTCTTTCCCATTATTTACGAAAGAGAACAACAACTCTTTCCAATTCAGTTTTTTTTTTCTTTTATTAATTCTCATTTCTTTTCTATTTTCTTCTCTACTTTTTATTTCTATTTATTCCAAACCTCTACTTTTCTAATTACTTCTTCTGTACACTTCTTTTTCAATTCTCTACAAGCTCTCATAATGGGTAAGACAAAGGGCTCAACCTCTTCAAGACCAGATGAGGAGCATCAAGAGGAGGACTTGACTTCCATTTATAAAGCACCATTTCCTATTCAATCCCATGAAGAAAGCTCAAAATTTTCTACAATCAAGGTTAGAGACCTTGTGTCTTGTAAGTATATTCCCTCCTCTTCACTTCAAAATATAGGTATGGAAGATGCATTTTATTAACTTTTGACCACATGTGGTCTTAGAAAATTTATTTCTATGGAAGAACACTCCTATGAAGAGTTAACACATGATTTTTATACCACTTTGGATATTAATGAAAATAACTCACAAATTTTGAAATTTAGTATGTTAGGGAATAAACACTAACTTACTTATAATATTATGCATAGTGTGTTTGGCTTTAAAAAGAATGGAATATGTAATGTTCTCAAAGATTTCAAAATTAATGAATTTTGGATCTTTTTAACTGATTTGCAAACTCCATTTGAACCTAAAAAGGGGAAGGCCATGTTCATTAAAGATATTTAGTTTTGGTTAATGCACAAGATGTTTGCATGTGTGGTATCTAACAAGTCTGAATTCAATAGAGTGTCTTCTCAAGAATTATTTTTGATGTGGTGCATATATAATAAGAAGCAAGTTTGTCGGACCTATTGGATTTTTAATCAACTTCTTACATGTGTTGCACGTAAGGATAGTCCATTGACCTATAGGCATGTTATCACTATCATTACTAAAAATTTTAACGTTGATTTTGCTGACTTTCTTTTCTAATGTTAAGTTTTCTTATTTTACTAAACAAGCATTTTTAAGAGGAGAAATTATGGATAGTTCCTTCAATATTATTCCAGCACATACAAGGTCTTGTTGGAGGGGTTTGGTACATCCTATCCATAATGTGGAGGAAGAATCTGACGATGAGGAGAAAGGTAATAGGGAGGAGACTAGCCATGAAGAACCACTTGCTTTTGAATTGCCATCTATAATGCATGAACAAGGTGGTGGAAGTGGTTCCTCTAATAGAGACACTCACATTTTAGAGGAGATTTTGGAGAACCAAAGGGCTATGCAACGCCAAATGACTACAATGGAGACTAGGAATCAACAAATGGAGCGTTATCAATATCGAATGGAGTACAAAATGAATCAATTTTTTCACCATTCCGGCTATACCATCCGGTCTCCACCACCATCTCCGTCGGAAGATTGAGGGAAGTTCCTTATCCTTTCCTATATTGTTGGGATTCACATTGGGGATAATGTGAATTTTTAAGTATGGGGGAAGGCTTAGTTAGTTTTTATTAGTTTTTGTTTGTTTATGTGTTTGTTTTTCTTTCATTCATTATTATGAGTTTGGCTATTTTGCATTATCTCCAATTTTGTTTTGAAAAATTCTTTGTCAAAATTTTCTCGTAAATTAGTAATTTGTTTACTTAAGTTAATCTTGAAATTGAAGGGAGTCCATTAAATAGGAATTGACTAATTGAAATTGTAATATCTGTCATTTTTGTTGTATTTTTATTAATTGTATGTTTGAAGAATTAATTAACTTAAGGTGAGAATATTTGAGGAATGCAATAAATTTTTGATTGTAGGAATTTGTGAGACTGATTGCATGGTCTTAAGGAAATAATTTGATAAAGTAAAAAACATGAAAGTTATGAGCTTATATCTCAACTGAAATTATGTAAAATGGCTTGGCAGAATTCTGTGTGAGTGATGAGTTATGCCTCTTTGAGCAGGATTGGTCTGGTTGAGTGCTTCTGCAGGAAGTCTCTGTCTGTTTGAAATTACTGGGAATGACTGAGGCAGAATAAGCCAAAGGTGTAAACATAAAAAATGTCCCTTTGTGTGTTGTGATGTTGGCTGTAAAATTTTAGGAATTTTGGATAAGTATATCTCAGTGGAAAATGGAAATTATCAGACCTATTCGGATGAAGTATGGGGTAGTAAGTCTGGGTGATAATTAGAGAGTCACCATGGTCTGTGTATTTATTCTTGTGATTTGAATTTTTGATATGTTGAGCCCCTGCATGTCTATTTTAAGTGGCAAAAAGAATCAGGAAGTTTGGATGTTTGTAGCTCTTTTGCGAGCTGGTTAAGTATAAGTTGCCGAGGAAGAGTTTTAATTTAGTAGGATCTGGTTATGGTGAGCCGGCAAAATGCGAGGTGGCATTTTGTGAGCTGGAAATACTGGCTAGCGAAGTAGCGAGGTGAGATTGCCGAAGTGGAAATTGGTGAAGAGGCATATGCGAGGTGGCAGATGCGAAGTGAGGTTAGGCGAATAGGATTTGGCAAAGGGGAAAAGACGAGGTGACATTATGCGAAGAGGCATCATGCAAAGAGGGAATGTGCGAAGTGGCAGTTCGTGAGCCGAGTTTGGCGAAGAAGGAATGTACGAAGTGGCAATTCGCGAGCAGGATTTGGTGAAGAGGGAGATAGACGAAGCGAGTTGGTGAAGAGGCAAAGAGGCATTGCCAAGGTGGCATATGCGAGGAAGAGTTCGCGAAGAGAGTTTGGCGAGGCAGCATATGCGAGGTGACATATGCGAGCTGGATGAGCGAAGTGGTATTGCCAGATCAGTTTGGCGAGCTGGGAAGTGCGAGCTGGCATATGCGAGATAGTTTACCGAGGCGGATTGGCGAGCTGGCAAGCGAGATTTTGGGGCAGTGGTCTATTTAATCCCAGCAGCTCAGTAGCGTCTTTCACGATTTTTCCTTCCTTCTTTCTTCATTAATTTCAGTCTTTTCTCATATCAGTTTCATTTTATTTTCTAAGGCATTGATACTCAAATTAATACATTAGACTTCTAGATTATTCTATATTAA
>CANXYC013044701.1:0-20085 GCA_948193065.1 Aleurites moluccanus | reverse complement strand
TATATATATATATATATATATATATATATATATATATATATATATATATATATATATATATCATTAAAACATTCATTTCATAGATTTAAGTAATAATCATTCATACATATATATGTTTATCATTAAAGAATTTCCTTTTGTTCCTTACAGATCAAAAGATACTTCCCACATCACTAAGGAAAAAGGGTAACCCATTTATAACAATTTAGTTATCAAAATATTTTCATTCTCAATAACTAACTACGGAGCTCTAGAGTATACTCCCAATACATATAGTATCATGATACAATTCAACAAATATATACATATAAATGAAAATGATTACAATGAAAGCTTCTTGGAGGAATGAGTCAAGAAGCTCTATCTTCTAAATTCGCTCCCTCACGAGCCACACTATCACCTGAAATCCACGGAAGATGAGTGAGCCTTCAACTCAGTAAGATTTGAACATGCAATATAAAGAAATCCATCAATCCAAAGGAAAGGTCAATCCAAATAACATGGGTAAGAAAATATCAAATGGTTAGGCTTACAAGGACAGAAGTGCTCACAATCGAATAGCACTATCAAATTTACATGGTAGAACTACAGAGTGCATCGGTAGCTTGTTACCTATCACAACATAGCGCATCAGTAGTCCTTGCTACCTTATCGCAAACGCATGCTTGGCCAGGCATATGCCTAGAGCTCATGGTCCCCTCTAGGTGGAACACTGATAAAAACCCTATTAGCTAGGTTCCCAAAGTGCACAATAGACTAATGAATTTACTCTCATTGGGAAGAGCGTTCTATCCACAGGGTCATATGGTTTCAATCTCATAAGAAACATATTGATCACAAGAGCATCAACATATAATACAAATTCAATCAAGTTAACAAATGGTTTCATATGAACTTGGCTCAAAGAAGAATGACCAAGCCATTTACATTCATATAATGTAATCACATGGAACAAATCATTATTTGTTTGAGAACATCATAGGGATTTCAATTAATAGATGCATAATATAATATCATGTATGTGAACATTAGGAAGGTTTGAACAATTCATTTCAAAGAAGCAAATTACATATGCAATGTTCATACTTACCTCTACACAATTTACTCTTGAGTTTCCTTTAATAGTTTGCTCAACAATAATCTCCTTAATTTCCTTGGTTTTCTTCTCCTATGAAATTTTCCCAAATATTCAAAATTAGGATTTTCCTTAATCAATAATACTCGTTATGATTTCTAAAATTTTTACCATCTTATAGTTTTTATTTTTGATTCCCAACATCAATTTAGTTCAACTCTTAAAGAAAATCTGAATTTAAATTTCAGAATTACTGTTCACGTCACTATTCATGATAATCCATAAATTATGTTTTCCCCACATTAATTACCATTAATAGCCTCAAAATGCTTGTAATAAATACTAAATACCCATCATTAGCTATTCTAACTACCAGAATTTATTAATCTAACAAGAAAATGACATTTGAAAAAAATTTACCTTATTTCTCCAAAACTGATTTTCTTAAGAAATTCTACTTGAAACTGAAGATTGATGCCTTAAAATATGATAATCTAGAGATTTAATGCGTTAATTTTGAGTATTAATGCATTTGAAAATAAATGGAACTAATCTGAGAAGAACTGAAGAAGAACGAAGAGAAGAAAAAGGAAAAATCGTGTAGAGAAATTGCTACTGGCACTGGTTAAATAGGCTATTGCCCCAAAATTTCCGCTCGCCAGCTCGCCTTGGCAATGCCACTTCGCATATGCTAGCTCGCAATTCCTACTTCACCAATCCATTCTGGCAATGCCACTTCGCATAAGCCAGCTCGCAATTCCCACTTTGCCAATCCGCTCCGGCAATGCCACTTCGCATAAGCCAGCTCGTAATTTTCACTTTGCCAATCCGCTCCGGCAATGCCATTTCGCATAAGCCAGCTCGCAATTTCCACTTCGCATATCCAATTTGCATATGCTGCCTCACCAAACTCTCTTCGCGAACTCCTCTTCGCATATGCTGCCTCGCATATGCCACCTCACCAACTTGCCTCGCATATTCCACCTAGGCAATTCCTCTTCGCCAAACTCCTCTTCGCCTAACTCCACTTCTCATATGCCACCTCACATATGTCCCTTCACTAAATTCCTCTTCGCCAATTGTCACCTCGGCAATCTCACCTGGCCACTTCGCTTGCTAGCATTGCCGGCTTGCAAATGCCACCTCGTATTTGCCGGCTCGCAAATACTAGTTTTGCCGAGCTGGAACCCTTCCTCGACAACTTATATTTAATCAGCTCACAAATGAGCTACAAACATCCAAACTTCTAACTCCACTTCGCATATGCCACCTCGCGTATGACTCTTCGCCAAATTCCTCTTCGCCTAACTCCACTTCGCATATCCCACCTCGCATATGTCTCTTCACCAAATTCCTCTTCGCATATGCACCTTGTATATGTCTCTTCGCCAAATTTCTCTTTGCCAATTGTCACCTTGGCAATCTCATCTCGCCACTACGCTTGCTCGCATTGCCGGCTCGCAAATGCCACCTTGCATTTGCCGGCTCGCAAATACCAACTCTGCCGAGCTGGAACCCTTCCTCGATAACTTATATTTAATCAGCTCGCAAATGAGCTACAAATATCCAAACTTCCTGATTCTTTTTTTCACTTAAAAATAAACATTTAGGCGTCCAACATATCTAAAATTCAAATAAAAAAGATAATTACACAAACTATGGTGACTCTCTAAATTTCACCCTGACTTACTGCCCACAATTCATCCGAACAGGCCTGAGAAATTCCACTCTCTACTGAGTTATACTTATCCAAATCTCCTGAAATTTTATAAACACAACATAAAAGGAATATTTTTCATGTTTACACTTTTAACTCATTCAGCATCAATCATTCTCAGAAAATTCAAACATACTCAGATTCCAGCAAAAAATAATAGAACAGACAAGTTCTGGTCAAGGAGGTATAACTCTTCACACACACAGAATTTTACAGAACCATTTTACAGAATTAAAGATGAGATATACACCTATAACTTTTATATTTTACACTTTATCAAATTATTCCTTTAAAATCATAAAATCAGCCTGGCAAAACCCTCCCTGTAAAGCAGAAATTTCTGGATTTTCCTCAAAACATCTATAGATTCAATTAATTCAACAAACATACAATTAATAAATTAGCCAAAAATAGCAGATATTACATTCTTCCCCCCTTAGATAAATTCATCCTCGAATTTATAATAATCTGCCTTAAGCCTAAAATATGTAGGGATACTTTTCTTGCATGCTTTGTTCACTTTCCCAAGTACACTCTTCCATGGCTTGATTTCTCCATAGGATCTTAACCATTTGTATATCTTTATTCCTTAGCTTTTTAACCATTCGGTCCACAATTGCAATTGAAATTTCTTCATACGTCAAATCTGGTTGGAGATCCACTTCCGACACTTGTAGCAAATGAGAAGGGTAGGCCACATACTTACGAAGCATCGATACGTGAAACACTGGATGTACACTATCCATGCTAGGAGGCAAAGCCAACTTATATGAAACTTCTCCAACCTTGCTCAGAATCTCAAAGGGTCCAATAAATCATGGAGATAACTGGCCCCTCTTGCCAAATAGTAGAACTTCTTTCATTGGAGAGATCTTTAGAAATACAAGATCTCCAATGGAAAACTGAAGATCTTTCCTCTTTAGGTCGGCATAGCTCTTTTGGCGACTAAAAGCTGTCTTCAATCTTTCTCAAATCAGTGGAACCTTTTCTGACGTATATCTTATAAATTCTAGTCCTTCGATATACTTTTCTCCAACCTCATCCCAATGTAAGGGAGATCTGCATTTCCTGGCATACAAAGTTTCATAAGGGGACATCTGAATTGTGGAATGATAGCTATTGTCATAAGCAAACTCTATCAATGGCAAGTGAGCATCCCAATTTCCTCCAAAGTCTAGAATGCACATCCTCAGCATGTCTTATAGAGTTTGGATGGTCCTCTCTGATTGCCCATCTATTTGTAGATGGAAAGCTGTGCTAAAATCAAGTTGTGTACCCAGACATTCTTGCAATTTCTGCCAAAACCTCTAGGTGAACTGAGTACCTCTATCTGAGATAATCAAAACTGAAACTCCATGAAGTTTAACAATCTCATCAACATAAATCTAGGCATATTGAGAAGCCGCATAAGTTGCCTTGACTGGCAAGAAATGAGCTGACTTGGTTAATCTATCCACAATGACCAATATTGAGTCATAGCCCTTTGATGTCCTTGGCAATCCAACCACAAAATCCATAGTCACCCTCTCCCATTTCCATTCTGGCAATGGCAACTCTTGAAGTAGTCCTAATGGTTTCTGATGCTCAAACTTGACTTACTGACAAGTTAGACATTTGTCTACATATTCTACGATATCTGTTTTCATTCCACTCCACCAATATGAATTCTTAATGTCATGGTACATCTTTGTTGCACCAGGATGCACATTATACTTGGCATGATGTGCTTCCTTAAGAATCATATCCCTCAAATCATCAACTGCTGGAACACAAAACCTGCTACTATGTCTCAACATGCCATCATTCACAGTAAATCCTGGAGCTTTTTCTGATCCCACATCATTCTTTATCTTTACCATTTGAGGGTCTTTGTCTTGAGCTTCTCTAATTTGATCAATAAGAACCAGCTTGAGTTGGAAATTTGCCAAAAGCACTCCTGAATCTGACAATTCCAAACTGATTCCCATATCATGCAATCTCTGCATTTCCCTCACTAATGATCTTCTACTCACTTGAATATGGGCTAAGCTTCCCAAAGACTTCCTGCTTAATGCATCGGCTACCACATTTGATTTCCCTGGATGATACAAGATTTCATAGTCATAATCCTTAAGCAATTCAACCCACCTTCTTTGCCTAAGATTAAGATCTTTTTGCTGAAATATATATTTCAAACTCTTATGATTTGTGTAAATCTCACATTTCTCTCCATACAAATAATGTCTCTATATCTTCAGGGCAAATACAACTACAGCCATCTCAAGAGCATGAGTTGGATAATTCACCTCATGCTTCCTCAACTGCCTAGAAGCATAGGCTATCACCCTTCCATGCTGCATAAGCACACAACCAAGCCCTACTCTCAAGGCATCACAATACACCGCATATCCCCCTTCACCAGACGTCAAAGCTAAGATAGGTGTCGTGGTGAGATAAGTCTTTAACTTTTGGAAGCTCTTTTCAAATGCATCTGACCATAAAATTTAACTTGCTTCTGGGTAAGCTTGCTTAAAAGAGCTGCAATCTTGGAAAAGTCTTGAATAAACCTCTTGTAGTAGCCTGCCAAACCCAAGAAACTTCTAACTTCTAAAACATTTATGGGTCTAAGCCAACTAAGAATTGCATCAACCTTCCTAGGATCAACTTCAATCCCTTCCTTGCTCACTATATGCCCCAGAAAGCCCACACTCTCAAACCATAATTCACACTTCGAAAATTTTGCAAACAGATGATGTTCCCTCAAAGTCTGCAACACAATTCTAAGGTGTTCCTCATGCTCTTCTTTACCTTTAGAATACACAAGAATGTCATCTACAAACACAATGACAAACTTGTCCAAAAATGGCCTAAACACCCTATTCATCAAGTCCATGAATGCAGCTGGTGCATTAGTCAATCCAAATGGCAACACTAAGAACTCATAGTGTCCATATCTAGTCCGGAAAGCCATCTTCGATACGTCCTCATTCCGAATTCTCAACTGATGGTACCCCGACCTCAAGTCTATCTTGGAGAAATGACTTACACCTTGCAACAGATCAAATAAATCATCTATTCTTGGTAAATGATACTTATTCTTGATAGTTACCTTGTTGAGCTGCCTGTAATCTATGCATAATCTCATAGAACCATCCTTCTTCTTTACAAAGAGTACAGGTGCACCCCATGGCGAACTGCTAGGTATGATAAATCCTTTGTCAAGAAAATCTTGCAGTTGAGTCTTCAATTCCCTCAATTCTACCGGTGCTATACGGTATGGAGGAATAGAAATTAGACTCGTGCCAAGTAGCAACTCTATACCGAACTTTATCTCTCTATCTGGTGGCAAACCAGGTAACTCTTTAGGAAATACATCTGGGAACTCGTTAACAACAGGAATCTGTTCCAAATCTTGCACTTTTTTACTAGTATCCCGCACATAAGCCAAATATCCTTGGCATCCTTTCTTCATTAATCTCTTCGCCCTTAAGGCTGATATCACATTATATGGTGCTTCGGTCCTTTCCCTTGAAATTCAAACTCCTCTCCTGAAGCTGGCTTGAAAATTATCTTCTTTCTATTACAGTCTATGGTAGCATAGTGCTTGGACAACCAATCCATACCTAATATTACATCAAACTCCAACACAGGCAATTCAATCAAATCCACATTCAAACTTTTGCCACCTATACTAACTACACATGAGGGATAAAGATTTTGAACTTCAATCTCTTCCTCCAAAGGACAGATTCAAGCAATTCACAGGGCACATGCAATTTCTTAGCAAAATAGGATGACACAAAAAGAATGCGTAGCTCCCGAATCAAACAATACTCTAGCATTCAAGGCTTGGATCAGAAGAATACCTGTAACCACTGTGTTGGATGCCTGGGCTTCATCCTGTGCTAGAGCAAAAACTCTCCCTCTGTCTCTACCCATGGGAACTGACCCTGAAGCCTGAGCCACATGCTGACCTGATTCTCTGCCAGCCTTTATAGTCCTACCCACAATGCCTCTGCCTGAACCTCGCTGCTGACTAATACCTCCTTCCCTAGTCATCTGAACTATAGCCTGAGAAGCCTGTGGTCTTCCTCCAATAGATGGTTGTGGACAATTCTTGAGAAAATGACCTTGTTATCCACACCTAAAACATGCTCCTGAGGCATAGCGATAAGGGCCATTATGAAATTTATCGCAGGTAAGACACAAAGGTTTAGGAGCCCTGGATAGTGCAAAGCTAGCTGAACCATAGCTCATCTAAGAAATGGGTCTAGGAGTAGTTCGACTCTGCTATGGCCTCTCTGAAGATCCTCTATACCCACTCCTAGAAGCTGACTGATGTGCCACTCCCATACTTCTCATTTCACTATCTGGCTTATAAGAACTATCTGCTTTGAATTTCTTCTTCTCAACTCTTTCTGATCTGGCTTCCATCTCCCTATTCTCCATTATCCTAGCCTTGTCCACTAACTTAGAATAGGAATCAAACTCAAGGGCAGCTAGGAGTTTAAATAATAGAGTCACTAATCCTTTGCGGAACCTTTGAATCCGTGCAGCTTCTGTAGGTACAAGGCTGGAGCAAATTTATTCAACTAACTGAACTTCCTGGCATACTCTGAAACACTCATACTAGGTGTTTTAACCAATCTTTCAAACTCCAGGGACTTAACTTCCCTCACGCTCTCTGGAAGAAATTCATTCAGCACCAATTCCTTAAATCTCTCCCAAAATAGCTCTGCATTTTCCCGAAGCATGCTAGAAATGCTTCTCTTAAACCAATCCTTGGCTTTTGCTTTCATTAAATATCCTACAAATTCTATGGCTCTTCTGTCAGGAATCCGCAGAATCTGCACTTTCTCTTCAATTTCCTCTAGAAAATCAGTAGGATCCATTTCACCCTTATACTCCGATGGCTTAAGCTTGAGAAACCTCTCAAATAATACCTCTTCCACTTGATGTACAATAGGTGGTGGAACTATCGAAGGAATAAGAATTTCTAGAACCTGAACTGGAGGTACTTGTTGCTGCCTTTGCTGAGTAATGAACTCAACTATCATTGCATAATTCCTTTGCAGCTGATCTAATTGCTGAGCCATATGAGCCACATCCACTGGTGGCACAGGAGGAACCTCATGTCCTCCATTTCCACCCACAGAACCCTCTTCAGAAGGTAGATCTCGCCTAGGACGGCCTCGACCTCGTCCTCTACCATGCCGTGGAGGCATCTCAATACTGATAAGAAGAACAAATATTATCAGACTCACTATGCATACTTAAGGCAGATATATATACCAAAGGAAGACACAATTGAACGAGACACAAATCCTATGCTTTGTAGTTATCTTAATCAACACTTATACTAGTACTCATGCATCTCCTTCTATCTTCTAGGTTAAGGATTATAAACCTATAGCTCTGATACTACCTTTGTTCTTACTTACCCTCTGTCACACCCTAACTCCAATGGTGCGATGGTCCTAGGGCAAGGGTAGGCTTAAGGCAACCACAAACCCATAGAACTCTCATATCCTGGATCTCGTACACATTTCATATTACATCACATATATATAAATATCATTAAAACATTCATTTCATAGATTTAAGTAATAACCATTCATACATATATATGTTTATCATTAAAGAATTTCCTCTTGTTCCTTACCAATCAAAAGATACTTCCCACATCACTAAGGAACAAGGGTAACCCATTTATAACAATTTAGTCATCAAAATATTTTCATCCTCAATAACTTACTATAGAGCTCTAGAGTATACTCCCAATACATATAGTATCATGATACAATTCAACAAATATATACATATAATTAAAATGATTACAATGAAAGCTTCTTGGAGGAATGAGTCAAGAAGCTCTATCTTCTAAATTCGCTCCCTCACGAGCCACACTATCACCTGAAATCCACGGAAGAGGAGTGAGCCTTCAATTCAGTACGATATGAACATGTAATATAAAGAAATCCATCAATCCAAAGGAAAGGTCAATCCAAATAACATGGGTAAGAAAATATCAAATGGTTAGGCTTACAAGGACAGAAGTGCTCATAATCGAATAGCACTATCAAATTTACATGGTAGAACTACAGAGTGCATCAGTAGCCTTGCTACCTATCACAACAGAGTGCATCGGTAGTCCTTGCTACCTTATCATAAACGCATGCTTGACCAGGCATACGCCTAGAGCTCATGGTCCCCTCTAGGTGGAACACTGATAAAAACCCTATCAGCTAGGTTCCCAAAGTGCACAATAGACCAATGAATTTACTCTCATTGGGACGAGCATTCTATCCATAGGGTAATATGGTTTCAATCTCATAAGAAACATATTGGTCACAAGACCATCAACATATAATATAAATTCAGTTAAGTTAACAAATGGTTTCATATGAACTTGGTCCAAGGAAGAATGACCAAGCCATTTACATTCATATAATGTAATCACATGGAACAAATCATTATTTGTTTGAGAACATCGTAGGGATTTCAATTAATAGCTGCATAATATAATATCATGTATGTGAACATTAGGAAGGTTTGAACAATTCATTTCAAAGAAGCAAATTACGTATGCAATGTTCATACTTACCTCTACATAATTTACTCTTGAGTTTCCTTTAATAGTTTGCTCAACAATAATCTCCTTAATTTCCTTGGTTTTCTTCTCCTATGAAATTTCTCCAAATATTCAAAATTAGGATTTTCCTTAATCAATAATATTCAATATGATTTCTTAAAATTTTACCATCTTATAGTTTCTATTTTTGATTCCCAACATCAATTTAGTTCAACTCTTAAAGAAAATTTGAATTTAAATTTCAAAATTACTGTTCACGTCACTATTCATGATAATCCATAAATTTTGTTTTCCCCCACATTAATTACCATTAATAGCCTCAAAATGCTTGTAATAAATTCTATATACCCATCATTAACTATTCTAACTACCAGAATTTATTAATCTAACAAGAAAATGACTTTTGAAGAAAATTTACCTTATTTCTCCAAAACTGATTTTCTTGAGAAATTATGCTTGAAATTGAAGATTGATGCCTTAAAATATGATAATCTAGAGATTTAATGCGTTAATTTTGAGTATTAATGCATTAGAAAATAAATGAAACTAATATGAGAAGAACTGAAGAAGAACGAAGAGAAGAAGAAGGAAAAATCGTGTAGAGAAATCGCTACTGGCACTGGTTAAATAGTCTATTGCCCCAAAATTTCTGCTCGCCAGCTTGCCTCTCCAATCCACCTCGGCAATGCCACTTCGCATATGCCAGCTTGCAATTCCCACTTCGTCAATCCGCTCCGGCAATGCCACTTCACATAAGCTAGCTCGCAGTTCCCACTTCGCCAATCCGTTCTGGCAATGCCACTTCGCATAAGCCAACTCTCAATTCCCACTTTGCATATCCAACTCACATAAGTTGCCTTATCAAACTATCCTCACGAACTTCTCTTCGCATATGCCGCCTCGCCAACTCGCCTCGCAAATTCCACTTCGCATATTCCACTATGGCAATGCCTCTTTGCCAAACTCCTCTTCGCCTAACTCCACTTCGTATATGTCACCTCACATATGTCTCTTCGCCAATTGTCACCTCGGAAATCTCACCTCGCCACTTCGCTTGCTTGCATTGCCAGCTCGCAAATGCCACCTCATATTTGTCAGCTTGCAAATACCAGCTCTGTCGAGCTGGAACCCTTCGTCGACAACTTATATTTAATCAGCTCGCAAATGAGCTACAAACATCCAAACTTCTAACTCCACTTCACATATGTCTATTCGCCAAATTCCTCTTCGCCTAACTCCACTTCGCATATGCCACCTCGCATGTCTCTTCATCAAATTCCTCTTCGCCAATTGTCACCTCGGCAATCTCACCTCGCCACTTCGCTTGCTTGCATTGCCGACTCGCAAATGCCAGCTCCGCCAAGCTGGAACCCTTCCTCGACAACTTATATTTAATTAGCTCGCAAATGAGATACAAATATCCAAACTTCCTGATTCTTTTTTTCACTTAAAATAGACATTCAGGAGTCCAACATATCCAAAATTCAAATAAAAAAGATAACTATATAAACTATGGTGACTCTCTAAATTTTACCTTGACTTACTGCCCAAAATTCATCCGAACAGGCCTGAGAAATTCCACTCTCTAATGAGTTATACTTATCCAAATCTCCTAAAATTTTACAAAAAATAACATAACAAATAAAGGAATATTTCTTATGTTTATACTTTTAGCTCATTCAGTCTCAATCATTCCCAGAAAATTCAAACATACTCAAATTCCTGTAGAAAATAATGGAACAGACAGGTTCTGGTCAAGGAGGCATAACTCTTCGTATACATAGAATTTTATAGAACCATTTTATAGAATTAAAGATGAGATTCACACCTACAACTTTTATGTTTTACACTTTATCAAATTAATCCTTTAAAATTATGAAATTATCCTCGTAAAACCCTCCCTGCAAACCAGAAATTTCTGGATTTTCCTCAAAACATCTATATCTTCAATTAATTCAACAAACATACAATTAATAAAATAGCCAAAAATGGCAGATATTACAGAAATCCTTCACTATTTCATCCGATTTTCCTCTCTTGGGAATTGGGTTGAAGTTTTCAATTTTAATCCCAATAGTCTATTTTTCTTTTATTTTAGTATGTCCTTTCAATATTTTACTGATTATTCGCCCTTTATGGGTTTTCTCTCAATTTTTGTTGGTTAATCTACCCTTAAATAAGTTTTTTCTCAAGCTTTTTTGCTTCAACAATTGTTGGATTGATTAATTGGTGTTTAGGTTTGAGAGATATTGACGTAGCAGAAACATTCTAAGAGTTCGTTGATTCTAGATGAATACCAGACTAATAGTATCAAAGTTCGTTGATTCAAAAAATACTGAAAATTGAAATACTTTCACACAGAGATTATTTTATTTCAATAAAAAATCGTCTCAATCCTAAGGTTTACATAAATATATATAGGGAACTCCAAAAAACTTTAGTTGTCTAAGTTGGTAATTTATTCCGAACAGAAAATAAATCACCAGATGTAACACCTATGATTTCGATTTGCATGGTTGCATGAGGTTATCGATGGTCCCATGGTTATAGATTGTATATATTGGTTGTTATAGAATTATTTATTTGCCATAGACATTGTTTAAAGTGTGTTAATTGGAGTTATTTTGATGAGTGTTAGAATGGATTTGAGAAATGATTGCCTTGATGAATTTAAACCTATTGTTTTCACGAGCGTGAACTCTTATCACGGTTATGAATTTGAACTTTAATGTTTCACGGGCATGAACTTTAATTACGACCGTTATTTTGCTCTCTGTTTAAATACAAGAAATTGACCTTTTGTTGTTCACAGGCGTGAATATACTCTTCACGGGCATGAAACTTATTCTTTACGGGCGTAAATTCATTCTTCACGGGTGTGAGACTTCGGGCTCTATAAATAGAAGTCATTTTTCAGATTTTTGAACCGGAACCATAAATTACATTTCCTTCTTCTTCTCGTATCCTCCATTTGCTCAACTTGCCATATTGTTCTTTGATCATCCAAATAGCCATTTTCTTCAAGGATTCATCATGGGAAACACACTTTAAGGCATCAATCACTTTCAAGGGCATTCTTTCTCAAGAAATCTCTTTCTAGGGTTTTAAAGATAAATCATAGATCTTACTTTTATAGTTGTTTATGGGTTATAGTATTGTTAGATTTATGCTTATAGATTGTAGGTAGTATTTTATGAGCATTTATTGCCATTAATTATAGTTGTTATGGGAGTTATTAGATTTAATGATTTTATATGAATAGTAGAGTGAATAATAATTCTTCATTTAATGTTTTAATTAGTATTAAAAATCATTTTATTGAGTACTAAGGGGTATAGAATCCCATAATTCTTTATGTTATAATTTTGGGGAAGAAAACCCTAATTGATCCTTTTTGGGAATTTATTGTTTTAGGCTTGGTGAACCTAAGGATTTAAGGATTGTTGATTGAGGTGATAGTGAAACTAATTGCTTTAGATTTGAGGTAAGTTATGGGATAATTTATTCTTTCTTATGAAATCTACACTTGTTAATATTGTTCTTGAATGGAGTTTAGCCATTATTCTTGGACTAAATTTCATATTGAATACTATTCTTTTGATATTGTAATATCGTTGGGCCTTAGGCCATCATTGAAATGTATTACCTTTGAAGGACCATTTGGGTCATATGAAATTATTGAAAACATATTGAATATTGTTAATTATATTGATAATGTGAGGTCTCTAGACCCCCATTGTTTATTGTATCAATTGTATGGCTATTGATGATTTATAATGCCCTTCCAAAGAGGGAGAATTCATTGGACTCTGTGCATCAGTGACTTAGCTGATAAGGTCAAATTGTCTCAGTGGCTTTATCTAGGGGAGACCTGTCGCCCCTAGGACGTATGTTCTAATCAAACATATGTATGGTATGAGATCATAGTATCTCGATGGATGGATGGTATGGATTGATGGTTGTTTTATCGTCATATTAATGGGTGCCATTTCTTTGTAGGCACAAATATATATCTGTCATTAAATGTATTCTTATTGTTCATAAACCATTATTACGATTGTTATATATATATATATTGAATTCGATATATTCTTGATCAATCAATGTAAAACCCTAAGTATTATTGTATCTCCATAGCTTATTGAGTTTTTGACTTATTCTTTCTCTTTCTGTTATGGATTTCAAATGCTAGAAAACCTATTGATAGGATAGACAAAGCTTCTTGATTGTTTTTTCTCTCTCTAAGAAGCTAATCTATTGACTCGATAATCATTTAATGTTTGTATTATTTTGGAATACTAATCATAGTGGCTCCATAGATTGAATTGTATTAGATTGAGATATGATTGAGCTTATTGCTGATCCTTGTTCCTTATTGATGATGGTATTTTGTCTTTTGATTGATAAGGAATAAGTGATATTGTATTGATGAATTATCTATATATTGAAGTATATTGCATGGTTATAGAATATTATTGATAATTGTTGATCCAAGTTTAGGTTCTACGGATTTATGGTGGCCTTAAGCCTATCCTTTCTTTAGGACCGTCACACTTTTGGTTTTGGTATGTCACAAAGGTGGTATCAGAGCTATAGGTTAATTTATAGATAGATAGATAGATGTGTAAGTTCACTGGCTTAAATATGATTGAATAAGTAAACTACCGAGCATAGGATTCATGTCTTGTCATTATTTTGTATTCCTTTGGTATAGATCTGCGTTTTTCATCATGTTGTCAATCTAAGTTGTTTATTTTCCTTTATCAGCATCAAGATGCCTCCAAGAAGAGGTAGAGGTCATGGGCTTGGATGAGGCTACCCTTGAAGGGAAGATCCTTTAGAGGAGGATTCTGTGGGCAGTGTCGGAGAAGGAGTGGTTCCTCCACCTACACCTCATATGGATGTTGCGATGGCACAAAGATTTTATCAGATGCAATATAACTATGAGAGATTAGAGGTGCTTATAACCCAACAATTGCAACAGTCAGTTCCTTTAGCACCAGTAGCTCCTGTTCCACTGGTGGTTTATCCACCACCATCTTTTATGCCACAGGTTGAGGAGGTGTCTTTTAAGAAGTTTATGAAAATCAAGCCTCCGGAGTATAAGGGAGATGTGGATCCCACTGATTTTCTTTTGATAATAGAGGATAAGATTCAGCTTTTGAGGATACCAGATAGAAGGGCAATAGAGTTTATGGGTCATTTAATGTAGAATGATGCCCGAGATTGGTATAAGAGAAGTGTAATTGGATTACTCTAGGGTAATGTGGATATAACTTGAGAACAATTTAAGACTATGATTATGGATGAGTTCCTTCTAGAAAGTGTGAGGGAGGCTAAAGCTATAGAGTTTGAATGACTGGTTCAAACTATGCATATCGAAGTACGCTAAGAGGTTTAGTCAGCTAAGTAAGTATGCTCCAGCGTTGGTTTCTACAAAGGCTACTCATAATCAGTGTTTCAGGAGAGGTTTGATTCCTCCATTGTTTCGTGTGTTAGCTGCTCATGAGTTTGACTCGTATTACAAACTAGTAGATAAGGCCAAAATGATTAAGAATTGAGAAATGGAATTGAAAGCACAAAGAGAACAGAAGAAGAAGAAGGCTAGAGTTGAGGGTTCCTTTAAGCGTAAAAAGGATAGCAGTAGAGTGAGGAGCATGGATATTTTGAGGCAGTCTACTCCTCAGAGTGGGTTCAGAGGACAACTAGAAAGATCACAGTACAAACCCAATCCTTCTATACCTACTTTACAGATGAGCACAGACACAATTAGTTATGCACCTTCGGGTGCTAATTTTTAGTTTCCTACTTGTGGGAAGAGACATTTAGGACCATGTCATATTGAGATAGGGGTTTGTTTCCACTGTGGATAGCTTGGACACTTTGTGAAAGATTGCCCACGGGCAGTGACTACCATGAGACCACCAGCTTCGCAGTCTACAGTTCAAATAGAGAGAGTGAGATGTAATAGTGCTCAAGCTGAGGAAAACTGAGGTTATGGCAGAGGTACATAAGCGAGCCGAGGATCAAGTTCAACTGTAAATCAAGCTCCTGGTCAGACTTCTTTGGGTAGAGAAAGAGGGAGAATTTTTGCACTCAATCAACAGGAGGCCCAAGCCTTTAATGCAGTTGTCACAAGTATTCTTTCTATCCAAGCTCAGAATGCAAGAGTATTGTTTGATTCAGGAGCATCTCATTCTTTTATATAATCTCGCTTTGCTAAGAAGTTATGCATGTTGTGTGAGTTGCTTGATGATGTGATGGTTGTGTCCACACCCTTAGAGGAGGAGATTGAGGTTCAAAATTTCTATCATGCATGTGTTGTTAGTATTGATGGAAAGAGTTTAGAGATAGACTTAATTGAATTGCCGGTATTAGAGTTTGATGTTATCTTGGATATGGATTGGTTGTCCAAGTATTTTGCAACCATAGATTGCAACCGAAAGAAAATAGTCTTCAAACCACCTGAGGGTGAAGAGTTTGAGTTTCAAGAGGAAATGAGTGAAGTACCCTATAATGTGATATCTGTCATTAGGATGAGGAAGATGCTAAGGAAGGGTTGCCAAGGTTATTTGGCATATGTTCATGATACTCAAAAGGAAGTGAAGGAATTGGAGAAGATTCCAATTGTGAGTGAGTATCAAGATGTTTTTCATGAAGAATTGCTAGGTTTGTCACCAAAGAGTGAGATTGAATTCAATATTGAGTTATTGTCTGGAACGAATCTGATCTCCATACCTCTATATTGCATGGCACCAACAAAATTGAGAGAGCTGAAGGTGCAACTATAGAATTTGCTTGACAAAGGGTTCATTAGACCTAGTAGCACACCATGGGGTGCACCTGGTTCTGCATTGATTACCGATAGCTTAATAAGGTGACTATTTGGAATAAGTATCCATTGCCCAAAATTGATGATTTGTTTGATCAGTTACAAAGGGCAAGTTATTTTTCCAAGATCGACTTGAGGTCAGGTTATCACCAGTTGAGGATTCAAAAGGAAGACGTGTCTAACACAACATTTCAAACAAGATTTGGTCACTACGAGTTCTTGGTGTTGTCGTTGGCTTAACAAATGCACTGGCTGCATTTATGGATTTGATGAATAGGGTGTTCAAGCCATTCTTGGACAAGTTTATCATTATTTTCATTGACGAAATCCTTATGTATTCTGAGAGTAAGGAGGAGTATGAGGAACATCTTCGGATGATATTGCAGGCTTTGAGAGAGCACTAGTTGTTTGCTAAGCTCTCTAAATGTGAGTTTTGGTTGGATAGTGTTTGCTTCCTGGGGCATGTGATAAGTAAGGAAGGACTTAAGGTCGATCCAAGGAAAGTGGATGAAATCCTTAATTGGCCTAGACCTACGAATGTGCTAGAGATTTGGAGTTTCTCGGGTTTGGCAGGCTATTATAGGAGATTTGAGCAGGATTTCTCCAAGATTGCAGCTCCATTGTCTAGGCTCACTCAGAAGCAGGTGAAGTTTGTATGGATAAGTGATTGTAAAGGAAGCTTTCATAAGATTAAGACTTATCTTATGATTGCACCTATCCTAGCTTTACCATCTAGTGAGGGAGGATATGTTGTGTATTGTGATGCTTCTAGAATGGGGTTTGGGTGTGTGTTGATGCAAAATGGAAAGGTAATAGCTTATGTTTCGAGGCAATTGAGAAAGCATGAGATGAATTACCCAACTCATGATATAGAGATGGCAGCTTTGGTTTTTTCATTAAAGATATGGAGACACTATTTATATTGAGAAAAGTGTGAGATCTTCACTGACCATAGAAGTTTGAAGTACATCTTCCAGCATAAGGATTTGAACCTTAGACAAAAGCGATGGATGGTGTTATTTAAGGATTTTGATTATGATATATTGTATCACCCTGGAAGGGTGAATGTGGTAGAAGATGCCTTGAGTAGGAAATCTATAGGAATTATAGCTCACATTCAAGCCCTTTGGATTGCTTCAATAGCTACCATTGCCAGAATGGAAATGGGAGAGAATTACTATGGATTTCGTAGTTCGATTGCCAAAGACTTCATGAGGTTATGACTCGATATGGGTGATAGTGAATCGATTGACTAAGTTTTCTCACTTTCTACCAATTAAAACTACATATTCGACTTCTCAATATGCCCAATTGTATATTGATGAGATAGTGAGATTGCATAGGATTCCAGTTTCGATCATATCGGATAGAGGCGCTCAGTTTATGTCAAGATTTTAGAAGAAACTTCAAGAGTCTTTGGCCACTAAATTAGACTCTAGCACAACTTTCCATCCTCAGACTGATGGACAATAATAAAGGACTATACAGACTCTAGAGGACATGCTAAAGATGTGCATTCTAGACTTTAGATGTAATTGGGACAAGTACTTGCCTTTGATTGAGTTCACCTATAACAACAACTACCATTCGACTATTCAGGTAACACCCTATGAGGCTTTATATGGTAGGAAGTGTAAATCTCCTTTGTGTTGGGATGAAGTGGGTGAGAAGAGTATTGAAGGTCTTGAGTTGTTTAAGTTTACAGAAGAGAAAGTGTCTATCATTAAGGAGAGGTTGAAGAGCTTTCAGTAGCCATAAGAACTATGTCGATCTAAAGAGAAAGGATGTTCACTTTTCCATTAAAGACACAGTTTTCTTAAAGGTCTCGCCAATGAAAGGAGTTCTAAGATTTGGCAAGAAGGTTAAATTATCTCCAAGGTTCATTAGACCATTTGAGATATTGGATAAGGTTGGGGAAGTTTCTTATCGGTTCACATTACCGCCTAATATTGATAGTGTGCATTTAGTGTTTCATATTTAGATGTTTCAAAAGCATGTATCCGACCCTTCGCATGTGCTTTAAGTTCAATCATTAGATCTTGGTTCGGATTTTTCTTATGAGGAAGTTCCAACAGCCATTATCGATAGATTGGTTAGAAGACTTCGGAACAAGGAGATTCCAATGGTTAAGATTTTGTGGAAGAACCAAGCCATAGAGGAATGCACTTAGGAGAGTGCGGAGCATGTAAGAGAAGTATCCTCATTTGTTTTAGACTTAAGGTAAATTCTTAAATTCGAGGATAAATTTTCTTTAAGGGGGGAGAATGTAACATCCAAGATTTCGATTTGTATAGGTGCATGAGGTTATCGATAGTCTCATGGTTATAGATTGTATTGATTAGTTGTTATAGAATTGTTTCTTTACCATAGACATTGTTTAGAGTGTGTTAGTTGGTCTTAGAGTTATTTTGGTAAGTGTTAGAATGAATTTGAGAAGTGATTGCCTTGATGAATTTGAACCTATTGTTTTCACGGGCGTGAACTCTTATCATGGTCATGAATTTGAACTTTGATGTTTCACGGGCGTGAACTCTAATCACGGTCATTAATTTACTCTCTGTCTAAATACGAGAAATTAACCTTTTATTGTTCACAGGCGTGAATATATCCTTCACGGACTTGAATTCATTCCTCACGGGCATGAGACTTTGAGGTTTATAAATAGAAATTATTTTTCAGATTTTTGAACCAGAACCACAAATTTCATTTCCTTCTTCTTATCATTGCCTCCCTTTGTTCAATTAGCCATATTGTTCTTTGATCACCCAAATAGCCATTTTCTTCAAGGATTCTTCATGGGAAACATACTTTAAGGCGTCAAATCACTTTCAAGGGCATTCTTTCTTAAGAAATCTCTTTCTAGGGTTTTGAAGGTAAATCCTAGATCTTGCTTTTATAGTTGTTTATGGGTTATGGTATTGTTAGATTTGTGCTTATAAATTATAAGTAGTTTTTTACGAGCATTTATTACCATTAATTATGGTTGTTATGAGAGTTATGAGATTTAATGGTTTTATGTGAATAGTAGAGTGAATAATAATTCTTCATTTAATGGTTTAATTGGTATTAGAAATCATTTTATTGAGTAGTAAGAGGTGTAGAATTTTAGAATTCTTTGTGTTATGACTTTGGGGAAGGAAACCCTAATTGATCCATTTTTGGGAATTTATTATTTTAGGGTTGGTGAACCCAATGACTTAAGGATTATTGATTGAGGTGATAGTGAAACTAATTGATTTGGATTTGAGGTAAGTTATGGGATAATTTGTTCTTTGTTATGAAATCCACACTTGTTAATATTGTTCTTGAATAGAGTTTAGGCATTATTTTTGAATTAAATTTCATATTGAATACAATTATTTTGATATTATAATATCGTTAGGTCTTAGTCCATCATTGAAATGTATTACTTTTGAAGGACCATTTGGGTCATGTAAAATTATTGAAAACCTATTAAATATTGTTAATGATATTAATAATGTGAGGTCTCTAGACCCCTATTGTTCATTGTATCAATTGTATGGCTATTGACGATTTAGAATGCCCTTTCAATGAGGGAGAATTCATTAGACTGTATACACTAATGACCTAGCTGATAAGGTTAAATTATATTAGTGGCTTTATCTAGGGGAGGCCTATCGTCCTTGGGACGTATGTTTAGATCAAGCATACGTATGGGATGAGATCGTAGTATCTCGATGGATGAATAGTATGGATTGATGATTGTTCTATCGTCATATTAATGGGTGTCATTTCTTTATAGGCATACATATATGTCACACCCTAACTCCAGTGGTGCGAAGGTCCTAGGGCAAGGGTAGGCTTAAGGCCACCATAAACTCGTAGAACTCCCGTATCGTGAATCTCATATACATTTATATATAATATCA
>CANXYC013044113.1:0-11306 GCA_948193065.1 Aleurites moluccanus | reverse complement strand
AAAGATTATGTATTGTGAGTCGGCATAAGTAAGAACTGATGTGAGTTGTGTATTAGAGGTTGAATTGGGATTTGATATTGACATTATAAGTGCTTAGTTATATTTTTCTATTTGGGTAATGTTAATATTACAGAGGAGACTGTGTCCAATTTTCTGTAAAACTCAAAGTGTTTTTAAAAAAAAAATATGTCATAAAAATGATTAAGTGAAATGAAAGCATACAACTTGGGTTCTTCGTGGTACTGATTATGTGAATTATTCTCGTACCCTAAGACCGTCACAGCCCTATAGTATGGGTTGTGACAAAAAAGTACACGTGGGCATTGCTGGCATCCTCTAAACTGGTCTACTATGGCCTCAAAAATAGCTAGGAACATGAGGCCTTATACTTATATCTGTCATAATATTATTTTCCCATAAGCCCTTTGTCAAAAACTCATTTATCATTCTCTGTTTGAACTCTTCCTAATCTATAGGATCATTGCTGTGAATATTTTCATCAATTTGTTCTTTAAACCAGGTAGCAACATCTTTCTCTAGCAATAATCCCACTAGCTCTATAGTCCTAGCATTAGAACAGGGCAGTGTATTAATTATTCTGTCAACCCTATCAATAAAGTCACTAGGGTCAGTACCATATCCCCCTACAAAAGTGGGTAGTTGTAGTCTCATGAACTCCCTAACAGTTACACCACCCTCTGGGAAAATTCTGCGTGCTCTATTCCCCTATAATATTATTGGCTCTCTTTGAGGTACTGGTGGTATCACAGGCTGTACCACTGGCTGTACTAGAGGTGGGGGTAGTTGCTGTACCACTGCAGGCTGTGCTACAAAATAAGTCCAAATGGTCTGTAAAATTTCCTGTCTCATTTCCTGCATATCCTGTCTCCAAGTTGTATGTCTCATTTGATCAAATTTAGTATGTCTCCGTGACCGGGGTGGCTCAAAATGAGTCCTCCGTATAGCGGATACATTAAAAACAACCTATGCTTCCGTTATAGATCCATGATATTCATTACCCTCAATAGGCCTAGCTTGTCTAGTTCCCCTCTCTGACATCTTATCACACTATACAAATCAACATGTAAAAGAATATTTAAATCATAGGTACGCAGAATTTCAAACAATGAAGAAGACTTGTCATTTTGACGATATATGAGAATCCTAGATTCCATGGTACTTCTATTACTACTAATATGCAAACAGCACAGGTTATATAAACCTTTGGCTCTGATACCACCTTTGTCACGACCCAACCTGGGAACCGCGACGGTCCTAGGGTACGAGTATTGCCTAAGCTACCAGTACCACGAAGAACCCAAATAACTGTACTATATGGCATGCAATTCATGAAATCAGCTTAAAATAGCTTAATAATGCTGTAGAAATTTTGACAGCATCTCCTTTATAATATGACTATGACCAGCTGTAAAACATGCAATAAACACTTCCAATATACTTCAACGACCATACTCAAATTATATCTCCAATAACAACTCAATACATACATATATATATATATATATATGTATGTATATCAAATCATTTCCATTCATAGCATAACATATATATATCCTTAGTATATTTTATTAGCAAAACTATAAAGATGTAAACACACATATATACATGCCACTCCTTAGTTTATAGTACCATGGAACCTTTATATTGTACAAATATTTACATATACTTTTGAAACTTGAATTTTACATGTCTCAAGTAGTACAATTCCAAGGCAGGGATAGGAGGTGCCAATGGAATTCATGCCTCACAGCCGACCTGAAAATATAAACCTCAAAGGGGGTGAGTATAAAAAATACTCAGTGAATCCATATGTATAAAAATGCAGTAGATGTTCATAATACCATGGTTGCTCATATATAGCCTATAGAATCAATATAAGATAACAAATAAATGGTGAAACAAGTATCTGTAATAGTATCCGTATAGGTACTCATATAAGTATCCATATAAATATCTGTATCAATATTCATATAAGAATCCATGTAAGTATCTAGATACATATCCATATAAGTATCTAGGTACATATCCATATAAGTATCCAGATACATATCCATATAAGTATCCAGGTACATATCCATATAAGTATTCATATACGATAACAGTGAAGAAATATCAATTATCCAGTGTACGAGTCAATGCACATATGATATAACAGGATTGGGTCTAGTGAAAAGTGCGACGTGCACTATATTTCATACTTCAGCACAATTGTGCTTATACCAATAATCCACCACACGTAAGAGTGATCGGCCCTTACGGCCAGAGAACATTATACCCCTCTCTAGCAAGGGTCCAATGAATACCAGTGTGTACACGGTCGATGGATTTACCCACTACACCATTGAGGTAGTCCTATTATAATACCATATGGGTGTGTCTCTCTATATATAATAAATATAGCATAAATAGAACTCATATAACTGTGGAACAATCACATATATATTTATAATAAATAATAGAACAAATTTGGGTAATGTAAAAAAAATGCCCGGCGGGACTAGTTGCGCTGCCGCAACTGGCACTTGCCGTTACAGGTCCGTTTAGGATTTTTGAGTAGTTTCTAGTTAACTATGTTGCCAAAGGATTTAGGTGGACCAAGAGGTACCATTTTAAAGCTTAGGTCAAGACTATTAGACTGGGCCAAGTGGTGGCCCAATTGGCTTTCTGGATTTCATTTTATGGACAAACAAATTTTAGGTCATTTTAGGTCGTTTCGGTGGGCTTATTTACGGCCCAATATGCATTATAGGTACTGTAAGATAGTAAATGCTAGTTTATCAGTCCAAATGACTTTTCATATGATATATGATACAAATCATGCATAATTATACATAAGGACTCACCTTTATAGCAATTTAACCACTTTGTCCCCCAATCCACTGCTCTCGAGCCCTAATCGGCTTGCCGCTCGACACTCAAAATTGGAGTATTCGACAGTTTACCTATTTTCACATATAACACTCCGGTAAGACTTTAAAATATCACAAAACATGTTATTCACATAAATAGACATCAAACATACACATTATGCACTATCAACCTCACTTTGTATAATTTACATATTTTCCAATCTTTTATGTATCCAATACATTCTATCACCACATTTGACCTATATTTCACATATTTATCACTTATTAACCAAATTAATAACTCATATACACTTAATTCCACATTCCATATCAAACATACACTATATTCAAGTTTAGCTTTCAAGTACTTATATCAATCATCTTTTCCATATCTAAGCTTATACATTTCCATTACTTATACCATTAAACCATATTCAAGCTTTACCTTTCAAATTGCATTAACCTAAAACATTAAACTAACAAACTCAATATTGTTCAACTTAAATAGAATTCATTCCATTCATCCATTTTTCAACATCAATCCATCAAATAATATACATATGCATCAAATGTATAACATTTATCCATTTAAACCTATTAACATCAAAACACTAAGTCACCATTCAATCTTCATCATTTCGGCCAAAGTGGAAATCCTTCCAAATGGATTTCTTTCCATCAATCAACCATTAATTCATTACATACACATCAAATTCAACTCATTCCATCATTTAAACCTACAAAACATCAAACATCAAACCACTATTTCATCATCATATTTTTCGGCCAACATGTTACTCCATTCAAATGAATTTGTTTCCATCATTTAACCACTAATTCATGTTATATACATCAAATAAACATCATTTGAACAAAAAGTCCATCAAAATAACACTTTGATTCATACCTTTTCCTATTAGGGTTTGGTTTCCAACTTTTTGATTTTCTTTCAACCTAAACACATTTTAATCACCAATTAATATCAAAGAACATCTTAGTAACACAATTAAATCAAAAGAATCTCAAAATTACTTACTTTTCCAATAGTTCTTTAAAAACTTCAAAGGATTAATTTGTCATTTTTTCTTGTTTTTTCCTTTGAATCTATGGATATATTTGTGTTTAGGATGATGGAATTAATAAGTTTCCATCAAAAAATAAAAGAAAATAACAAGTTTAGGTGAAGATCAATGGTGGCCGAAATATGGTGGAGAGGAAAGAGAAAGTTTTGGTTGGTGTTTTGATGAAGATGATGAAGAATGATGAAGAGGTGGAAAAAATCCATGTAAAAATCAAATGGTGAAATCCTATGTTTTGAGTTTATGGTACATATGGTGAAACCTAGCTATCCAACCATCCATTTCTTCATCTTTTCATCCAATGGTTTGATTTAAGTAAGCTTAAAATGTTACCATAGGCTTGCATACACTATATAATTCCATATTTCAAAAGAAAAGACTAAACTACCCTTAGTTCATATGGAAATCCCAAATCGAGCAGCTTTGCTCGGGATTATTTTCTACGGGGTTTAATTCTCCAACAATTATTCATTTAAACATAATATCATCATTTTCATGTCCTAATATTCTTTTCTACCTTCAAATATGATATTAATTTTATAAAAACTCGAAGGGGTGTGAAATGACCATTCTGCCCCCAGTTCACCAAAAATCCATTTTTACCCGATTTCATCCTAACAGCTTTTAAACCCCTTCTATTCACTCAAACACATCATATAACATACATATCAATCAAATTCATGCATAAACACATAACATTCACAAGCTCAAATTAACGAAAAATTTCCCTCTAAGTTCCCCTTTTATGGTTCCAGTTGGGTTTAAGCTGAGGTGTTACAAATTAGATATCAGAGTGGGGAGTCAATAAGCTTATTTTAATTTATACTTATTTATAAAAATGGTTCTGGAGTCATTCTGTAACCCCGACCAACCACTTTCCACTATTCACCTTTAATTTCCTTAAAATTACCATTTTGCCATTAGTTACTTTTTCAGTGTTCCTAAATGATTTTCACTTCTTTTTTTTTTTACCAAAATTACACATAAATTATGGTCATCTTTTACCCCAGCTCAACTTTAGAAATTCTTCTGTTGATCGGACTGTTAATTTCTCGGCAGTGTTCCCGACACCGCCGCTTTTCGAAAAAGTATCAAGTTTGCTTTCTAACTGTGTCTCTAAAATTATTTTCCATAATTCAATTATGGTCATCTTTTACCCCAGATCAACTTTAGAAATTCTTCTATTGATCGGACTGCTAATTTCTCGGCAGTGTTCCCGACACCGCCGCTTTTCGAAAAAGTATCAAGTTTGCTTTCTAACTGTGTCTCTAAAATTATTTTCCATAATTTCAAGACTAATGGACCACATACTGAGAATTAATTCATGTATGAGAGTTATAACTTCATAGGGACTTACATTCTACCCCCCTACAAATAAATTCGTCCTCGAATTTAAATAAAACATACCTTATTGTTGAAACAAGAAAGGGTATTTGTTCCTCATCTCCTGCTCGCTCTCCCATGTGCACTCCTCCATCGTCTGGTTCCTCCATAGCACTTTTACCATCGGGATCTCCTTATTCCAAAGCTGTCTGACCTGTTTATCAATGATCTTTATAGGTAGCTCCTTATAGGACAAATCATCACTAAGATCCACATCTTGTACCTCCAAAATGTGCGATGGATCAGACACATACTTTCGTAGCATCGATATATGGAATACTGGATGTACATGGCTCATACTAGGTGGAAATGCCAATCTATAGGCCACACTACCAATCCTCTCAAGTATCTCAAATGAGCCTACAAATCATGGTCAAGCTTACCCCTCTTCCCAAATCTCATAACACCCCTCACCAGTGAGACCTTAAGGAAGACATGATCACTAACTGAAAAATGTACATCCTTCCTCTTGGGATCAGCATAACTCTTCTTTCTACTGAAGGCAATCCTCATCTGCTCTATGATCATAGGAACATTTTCCATAGTCTCTCGAATCAATTCTGGTCCCTCTAGCTGCTTCTCTCCTAGCTCCACCCAACACACTGGAGATCTGCACTTCCTACCATATAGTGCTTCAAATGGAGCCATACCAATAGAAGAGTGATAGCTGTTATTGTAGGAGAGCTCTGTCAATGAAAGATAATAATCCCAATTGCCCTTGAAATCCAGAACACATAATATGAGCATATCCTCCAAAGTCTGGATCGTCCTCTCTGTCTGCCCATCAGTCTGTGGATGGAAAGCATAACTGAACTGTAACTGGGTACCCATAGCCTCTTAAAACTTCTGCCAAAACTGAGATGTGAACTGTGTATCCCTATCTGATATAATCACCAAAGGAACTCTATGAAGTCGTATAATCTTATCCACATACAACTGTGTGTGCTGAGCTGCCGTATAGCTAGTCTTAACCTCCAGAAAATGAGCAGACTTCGTCAACCGATCAACAATCACCCAAATAGAATCATATCGCTTCAAAGTCAAAAGTAGACCAACTATAAAATCCGTGGTAACTTGCTCCCATTTCCACTTTGGCAACTCTATCTCCTGAAGTAGCCCTGATGGCTTCTAATGCTTAAACTTAACCTGCTGATAGGCTAAGCATTTAGACACAAACTGAGCTACGTCTTTCTTCATCCCAGGCCACCAATAAACATCCCTCAAATCATGGTACATCTTGGTAATCCATAGATGTACACTATAAGCAGAAAAGTGAGCCTCTCTCATAATCCGATCCCGTAGCCCATCAAAGTCTGGTATATAAATACACTTCCCACATCTCAATATCCCATCCTCTATTGTGAACTCTGTCATCCTTCCACTCTGCACCTCTCCCTTGAACTTCAATAGATAAGGATCCCTATCTTGAGCCACTTTTATATCATCAATCAACAGTGACTTTGCCCGAAATTGGGCTATCAGAGCTTGGATCTGATCCTGTGATTCCAACTCCAACTTTACTCACAAATCTGCCAACTCTCTCATCTCTAGGATCAATAGCCTCATGCCAATCACAATATGAGCAAGACTACCTATTGATTTCCTGCTCAAAGCATCCGCCATTAAATTGGCCTTCCCCAGGTGGTAAAGAATCTCGTTGTCATAATCCTTAAGAAGCTCTATCCATCTGCGCTACCTTATATTCAGATCCTTCTACTGAAATATATACTGTAGACTCTTATGATCAGTATATATCTCACATTTCGACCCATACAAATAGTGTCTCCAAATCTTCAAGGCAAATATCACAACTGCCATCTCCAGATCATGAGTCGAATAATTTGCTTCATGCTTCTTTAACTGGCGAGAAGCATAAGCAATTACCCTACCCATCTGCATCAGTACACGTCCCAGACCAACCCATGAAGCATCACAATATACTGTGAATTTCTCCCCCTCAACTGGTAATGCCAATACTGGAGCACTGGTAAGACAATACTTCAGAGTCTGGAAGCTACGGTCACACTTATCCATCCATACATATCGCTCCTATTTCCTCATTAGTCTAGTCAATGGAGTTGCAATCTGGGAGAAATCCTTCACAAACCTTCGATAATATCTAGCCATACCCAAAAAAATTACATACCTCTGAAACACTGGTAGGCTATGGCTAATTAGCAACCGCCTCAATCTTCTGAGGATCCATCTTAATCCCATCTTTGCATATTACATTCCCAAGGAAATACACCTCAGTCAACCAGAACTAACACTTGGTTAATTTAGCATACAACCGATGCTTCTGAAGTGTCTGCAGAACAATCCTCAGATGCTCACTATGCTCCTCCTCACTCCTAGAATAAATAAGTATGTCATTAATGAATACGATGACAAACTTATCCAAATACAACCTGAACACCCTTTTCATCAAATCTATGAAATCACTAGTGCATTGGTCAACCCGAATGGCAACACCAAAAACTCATAATGCCCATATCGAGTTCTGAAAGCAGTCTTGGGTATATCACCACTCCTGATCTTCAACTGATGATACCCAGACCTCAGATCAATCTTAGAAAAATGGTTGGCACCCTACAGCTGATCAAATAAGTCATCTATCCGAGGCAACGAATACTTGTTCTTCACTGTGACTTTGTTCAGCTATCTATAATCTATACACATCCTCAAAGAGCCATCTTTCTTCCTCACAAATAATACCGGTGCACCCCATGGAGAACTACTTGGTCTGATGAACCCTCTATCCAATAGCTCCTGTAACTGTATCTTCAATTCCTTCAGTTCGGCTGGAGCCATTCTGTATGGTGGAGTAGATATAGGGTCTGTGCCTGCGTGCACCTCTATCTCAAACTCAATCTCCTTATCAGGGGGCAATCTTGGCAACTCTTCAGGAAATACATCAGAAAACTCCTGAACCACCGGTATCTGATCCAACTGTATAGAAGACTTTTGTACATCCACTACATGTGCCAAGTAGGTTGAACAGCCTTTCCCAATCATCCTCCTAGTCTGGATAGCAGAAATCAGGTTAACCCGTAACTCCTGAATATCACCCTGAAACTCAAACTCTTGCTGCCCCTCAGGCTGGAATCTAACCCTCTTCCAATAACAGTCTATCACTGCCCAGTGTCTCGTCAACCAATCCATACCTATAATAACGTCTAACTCAAGCACAGGCAACTCAATCAAATCAGCATGCAAGATATGATCATCAATCTCAATAATGCAATTAGGGTAGTAATAATCAACATCCACACTATCGCCCATAGGAGTAGCAATCATCAATGGCACATCTAATAACCTCCTCTCCTTATTCAATTTGGGTACAAAAATGTGGTGACGCAAAAGAATGAGTTGCACCCGAATCGAATAAGGCATCAACAATCTCATTCTGAATCAAGATGGTACCTGTGACAACATATTCTGATCTCTAGGCATCCTAGGTGTTGACATCAAACACTCTGCCTTGGCCCCTACCAGCTGGAGCCTGACTGTCAATGGGAGCCAGTCCTCCTCTTCCTCTGCCTCTAGCTGTAGCCTCTCTACCCTAATTTTGACTCACCTGAACCACTGGTTGTGATATTGTAACAGATGGCTGCTGCTGTTGCTCACCCCATAGAGGACATCTGTTAATGAAGTGACCCTGCTGGCAATACTTCAAACATGCCCCTGTCTGTAACCAACACTCCCCTCCGTGCCTTCGTCCACAAAACCCACAATCTGGCACACCAGGTACCTGTGCTGCTAGTCTAGAAGAGCCCTGTGAGTAAGCAGGTGTAGACCATACCACTGGTGGTCCCTTACTCTGAACTCTCCTCCTCTGACTACCACCTGATGATCTCTGCTCAAACCGAGGCACTGGCTCTACCTACCTAGGATGGGAGATGTACTCCTTCCTCCTAACCTATGATTCGGGACCCCCTTTTCTCTTTTGGTCCCTCTTAGCCCTCTCAGTCTTGTACTTTCCTTCCATCTGAGTAGCCTTGTCGATCACTGAAGTTAATGAAGTGAACTCTGTAGCTAACAATGCATTATGAAGTGCAGTATGTAAACCTCTCTAAAATCTACTAATCAAATCTGCCTCTGTAGGTACTATATGAGTAGCATATCTACTCAACCGTATAAACTCATTAGCATACTCCTCCACAGATCTGTCCCCCTGCTCAAGCTGCTCAAATTTGATCAAATTAGGGGTCCTCACACCCTCAATAATGAACTCGTCAATCAAACCATGCCTGAACTCTGCCCATGTAGGTGGGTGCTCACCATAAAGCCTAGTCTCCATATGCCTCGAGAACCAAGTCCATGCTTTTCCCTTAAGCAATAGACCAACCAACTCCACTACCCTCAACTCTGAACAAGGTAGTCTCCTCACTACCTTCTCCACCTCCTTCAAGAAGTCAACTAGATTTGTGCCTCGATCTCCCCTAAACTCAGGTAAGTTTAGCTTCAGAAAGCTAAACATGGAAACTCCACCCTCCTTAATCTCTCTCCAATCTCGCTGTACAACTGGCTCCCTCTGAGCCCCCACTAGTTGTACAGGAGCCGGTGCTACATGAACTGCCTCTGGTACTACTAGTGGAGGTACTACTGCAGGAGCAAGTGGTGGCTGTGCCTGCTGTCTCTCCCATCTAATCTCAACCATCTCCCTCCTCAAATCCATCAAACCTCTCATCATCTCTACTTTCCAGGGGTCATCGCCCCTCTCAGAATCCTCTGAAGTTCATCGGGATTGAGAGGAACACTCTGATATAGAAATCTCCCTAACTAGTGACTCATTGGAGGCAACCTCAACCTCCTTGGTGTCTCTATCCCTATCGTTAGACATCTCAGTAATCTGTCAGGAAAAATGAAAACAGTCTCAGAATATAACAAAAATGCAAAATAATGACATATAACAGATGACAACAGCAAAGAATGACAAAAAAAATCCTATGCTCCATGGTATACTTAATTCTACCCCATTCTGTACTTAGTCACTATTCCTCTGTAATCCAGTCACTATTCCTCTGTAACCTAGATTCACAGTATGTAAATCTAGTGCTCTGATACCACCTCTGTCACGACCCAATTTTTCGGACCACGACGGTTATAGGGCACGAGAGATGCTAATGGCGACCGACACCCATAGAACCCAGTATCACATGCATCATCTATAAACCATAATATAATATTCATTTTAATTCATTACCATCCATTTTGTTATTCTATCATTCATTCTGTCATTTACTATAAGTGGCTGTAATCATCACAATATCATCACATAACTCAAAATATCATCATCAGTATATATACAAATGTTCATCTCTTAGCTAACCCATACGTACCCCATGGAGCAGCTAGATAATGAACACCAAAAATAATACAGAATAAAAAATATACATCAGACAGTCTGTAGCAGAAATCCTTGGAGGATGGATGACAGGATTCTGCACTCTACTCCTCTCCTGAAATGGGTAAACAATGAAATGGTGAGTATAGATGATACTCAGTGAATCTACATGCATCATCAATAAAATATAGGCTATAACAATGGTATACACATGTTAAGGAATAATGGTACAGTATCAATCGGTTAAGTTACAGAATCAATATCAGATGTCAATAGGAATAACAATGGTCATATCCAATCAAGGAATCATATTGTAACACCTTAGCCTAAACCCTAATAGGGACCTTTAGGGAAATTATTTTTCCTTTCTTATTGATGTGTTAATATTATGTATGAATGCATGGAATATATATATATATGCATGTTATATGACCTAATTTTTAGGCCTAGAGTTGATTTGAAGTCAGTTAGGACCCAATTGGGTAAGTTTGGAAATTTTGGTAATTAGAGGACCAAATTGTAATTTTGCATTTTTTCGAGGTTTTATTAATTTTCCAGTATATTTGAGTAAAGGAAAGAATAAAAGTGAATGTAAATGGTCTTAAATAATTTATTTGGGTATTGTAT
>CANXYC013043243.1:0-63243 GCA_948193065.1 Aleurites moluccanus | reverse complement strand
TTTTAGATTAAACGCGTAGCTAATTTAAAAAAATTAATAGACAAAAATACCCTTATTAGTTTATAAGCAGTTTTTAAATTATATTTTACCAAACACAAACATGTAGCTAATTACTTTTACAAATATCACTTTTAGAAAAATAACTTTTCTCCATAGGAAAAGTTATTTTTATAAGCTGTGCCAAACTGGACCTAAGTATATATGCAATTATGCATGTTGTAGGGAAAAAGCTAAAGAAAATATATTGAATGAATGCCATGTGTTTAGACTGGGGATGTTTGCCACCACAAAATAGAATGCCATGTGTTCCTCATGCCACTACTACTTCTACTACTCTTCTCCAACTCATTTTCATTTTAATCCACTCATTTAGGATCAGGGGACGAAGCTATTCCTATATATATAGTACCCAAAATACATAAATTATTTTTTCATATGAATTCAGATTCCATCTGTGTTCTCAATATATCTGAGCAATGCCAAAGTATTTTTTTTAGGATACTTTTCATATTCATAACAATGACAGCAATTGTAATAATGGGAATTGGAATTGCCCAAATTTCAATGACCTAGCTAACATATATTAAAGATTTGTTATGGTTTCATTAATATTTGGACAAAAAAAAAAGGTACATGCTTATTTAACTTTAATTTGTAATCATTTATCTAACCATTTTATATCAATTTGAATCTTCTATCTTATTTGGTATTTCATCTTTTATTTTATATAATTTTTTTACGTGTCATATTACCATTTTTTAAAATATTTTAACAGTCAATAATTTTTCATTAGTTATGTAATATACATAAAGATATATATAAGATAAAAAATAATACACCAAATAAAATAAAAGATTCGAATTGATTTTATACATCTCTCTTTCTCACTTATAACTAGATAGTAGATATATATATCCAAAGAGTTGCTTTATGAAAACTGAAAAGGGGAAGAAAGTTTCAAAGTCTCATGATGAATTTCTCTGAATTTTCCAATAATTAATCTCGTTTAAATCATTCTTCAAATATTAACCAAAACTTCAGTAGTTTAAAATTTTAACATAGCATAAGGTCGGACTGAATCTTAAGATACTTTTTTCACCCTCATATGTCCCTTCAAATATTATTATTATTAGAAAAAGAAAAATTCCTAATAAATTTTTATTTCTATCATTCACTTATTGCATTATGTTTGTATTATGTTATCTTATTTCTTCCATTCAAAATAAAAAAAAAATAAAAAAAAAGTTTGAGTTTGAGCCCATGACTTAACAAGATTGGGCGCAAAGACATGGGTTATGTGTAAAATAGTCCAATAATACATGGAGCCCAGTCAGTCCATACTTTATGGCACCAAATTTTGCAGAGCAACTACTGGTCTTGTGGGGTTCACTTTTCTATGTGACAAGCCACAACAAGGTTTCATTTCTCCCATTAAATAATCATTTGTTTTATACAAAATTATTGATAGTGGCCAGAATTTTAAAATTGATAAATCTTATTACCACAAATTTAATTTTTTTATAATATTTTATTGATTTATTTAAAAAAAATAACAGTATATATTTTTCTTGTTTCCCTTAGTTTAAGTTAAATTCAAATTTTAAAAAATAGTGCTGAAGCTATATTTGTTTACGGAAAAATAACTTTTTTAAAAAAATATTTTTTTAAAGAAAATATTTTTCAAAAAATTATTTTCCAAAGAGTTAATATTTTATAGTTTGGTTATAATATTAAAAATATTAAAATTTCAATTTATAAAATTATAAGTATATTTAAACTTATAAAAATTTCATATTTTTAAAATTTTATTATTAAATATGAAAAAATACGATAAATTTGATAGTTTCAACGAGTGTGTAGTTATAAATGTTTATTGATTTAATAAAAATAAAATATTGAATCCATTTGATATTATTGCTTGAGATGTTGTTGAGGAAAATATTAAATTAAAAATTATTATTTAACCAACATTAAAAATTGATAAAATAGAAGTTTTTTCCATAGTTCAACACACACTTGGACTAAATAGTAAACCCCATGTGATAAAATAGAAGTTACTGTCCTTATCTTTGAGTTGGCTATCATAATATAATAATATTATTGATACAATATGTCTTGGAGAAAAACTTGGCCATGCATATGCTACTATTGTTAATAATATTATAAATTGAAAATTTATGGTCACTTCACCTTAAAAATACTCAAATTAAATAAACTTGCATATGGTTATTTAATTGTTAAACAATAGATGGATATAATTTTAGTATTATAATGACATTATTTTAGGTAAAAAAAATAACATTTTCCATTATCTTAAATTATAATTTTGATTTATATTTTTAAAGTGAATTGGCAGAGAGTTTCAAATTTTTTTATTAATATTAAAAAAAATAATCATAATTTTATTATTCAAAAGAATATATACTTACTATATATTGGATAGTTTAGAGTTATATACAAAGTATATGGATTCACATGGGTTGAAATGATGATTGCCATAGTATCCATATATTCTAATCCACTGCATGCAAACACATGCAATTTTTTTTAGGTCTCTAATTCTTTATCTCATTGATGCAAAAAGTGAAAAAGGAATTTAAAACTGTGAAACTAATTAAAATAGAATATCATATGATGGTCTCCACAATGCATATTATTAAACTCCTATATATATATATAGTGAATTTTAAATTCTCTGATTGCTAATATTTTAGATTTTAGATTTCATTTGCATCATCAGTATATATTGGATATCTTATCCATTGAATTTTATGTTTTAAAATTTTTCTTAGACATTAAATCATATTTTAAAAGTAAATATTCTGATTTAGAATGTGTATTACCAACTTTTAGCACATGATTGTGTCATATATTTGAGATTTATTTTGTCATATAATTGAATTTAGTCGATTAAAGAAAGAGAATATAAGTGAATTAGTAATTAATAAATGATCCTTAATTTGTCCAATTTATACTTAAAATCGGTTTGTTTTATATGAATTGGGAAGATACATATTCGTCTACTTTTGTGGCTACAGATGCACAACAGTACAAGGATTATACTGTATAATAATATGAGAAATATAGAGCTCAAGAACCAAGAAAATGAAGAGATTTAATAAATAACTAATGTGTAATTATAAAGTTATTATTTATATTAATTAATATTGAAAGAAAGGAGAGGCGTTGGTGCTAATCAAGTGTAATCTTATTCTTCTTATTATTTGCTTAAATTAATTAACTAATGTCTCATATTCGAATTTTTTAAATTATATAAAAAAAATATCATTAATTTAAGCGATATTCGATAATTAATAGTTAAATATTTTTTAATGATTTAGTGGTTTAAACAGTTTAAAAATATGAATAATTTAAAATTAAATATCTCTTGGTTATTCAAATTTTAATAAAAAATTTATTCATTAAAAATTATTAAGAAATTATAATATTTTTATTAAATAATTATAATTTTTATTAATTAAGACTATTAAGAGCTAATCAGACAGATATATATATGTTAAATAGAAAGACTACTTCCCAGTTATTCAGTCAATTGAGCCTCCAACGAAGAAAAGAGAGAGAGAGAGAATTGGAGAAATCAGCGGATCACACCCGTGCCTCCTTGGAAACATTATTTATTAAATAATAATATTAATCTCTTTCTCTGAGTTAGTGGAAAATTATTACTAAAATCCCATATTACATCCCTCTCTTCTCCAACAAATAACAACAAACAAGAAGAAAGAAGGGATTTCCAAGAAAAGTGAACTTTATATATTAAACATGAAAAGGATCCATCCCATGCTTAATTGTGTCCTTTAATCTGCTTTTTCTTAGTTAAAAGTTTTTCTTCCATATGTAGTTTGATGAAGTTTTTGAAGTGTCTAAAGTATTTTATCATATGAATGTAAATGATTTTTTTAAATACATAAAAAAAAATCTTTAAAGAAAAATGAAGAGTCATAATGTAGATCATTCATTTCTTTCATTATGGAACAAATACTTTAGCATTGAATTAGTAATTCAATTACTATATATTATGATAAATTTTTAACATCAAAATTAAGTGATTTATAAAAAAACAAAATGTCCTCTTTTCTAATATAGAATATATATGCATTATTTATATAGTATATGGTGTAAACTATATACTTATACTAGTTAATTAGACATTAAATTTGTAGTTAGATGGCATAAAATTAAGCAAAAAAGTCAAGTCAAAGAAGAAAGAGAAAGATTTTGGATTACTTTATGTGTACTGTGATTGTAGCATTAAAATAATAGAAAGGCTCATGCGTGTCTGCGACTGTCTCTACCATCTGAAATAGAATCCTCACTCATATAATAAGCTAACAAGTCCTCCTGGGAATGCTCATTCTCGTCTCTTTCTTGCCCTTCTTTATATATATTCTTTCATTTTTTCAAAACCCTAAGTAGGGTTTTTTACAAACTTACAAACTGTTTGGGATTCAAACTTTTTTCACTTGGATTTTGCTATGTATAAATCATATTATTTTCGTCCCACTTGCTTATAATTTATCAGAGCCTTTAGCTACTTGGAAAAATTAACTGAAAAAATATATTTTATTATTTAACTAATTTCTTTGTAAAAAAAAAATTAAAATTATTTCTTGTCGAGTCAAGTGTATATTATTGGTACCCCATGCCCTAAGTTGATATTCTCTCTTAGATAGGGATGGCAATGGGGTGGAAAATCTCCGTTTTTCGTTGGAATTTACCCCGAACGGGGTGGGAATTCTCCAATTTGTCTCCCCATGGGGACGGGGATGGGGAATATTTTTCCCCGTTAGCGGGGACGAGGCGGGGACGGGGAGTGTATTTCTCACCCCGTGGGGATCCCCATCCCCGTCCCTGTGAGAACCCATTATTATACTTGGTTAATTATTATATTTATTTAATTATTCCTTATATAAAATTAAATTAATTAATAACATATATATATATATATATATATAAGGAATAATTTGTTCAATAAATAATTCTTATGAGATTGTTGGAATTTATTGAAAGTACTTATTAGATTAAATTTGTTCAAGTATTCATAATTTAATATATGCTGAATTTTTAATATTTTATTAAAAAATATTACTGAATATTTTTGATGTATTAAAATATTTATATTTTAATTATGTTTGGTTGATATTTTATGTGTTTGAATTTATTAATATTTTTTAAATAAATTTTTTTATATTTTTAGCTATTATTTATGAATTTTATAAATATAAACAAATTTAATAATACAAAATTTAAGCGGGAACGGGAATCTTCATAGGGAACAGAGATCCCCACGAAGATGGGGATGAGGACTAAATTATCTCTGTATATAAAACGAGGACGGAGATAGGAATTCCCCGCTAAGGCGGGGGTGGGGATGGGGATAATTCCCCCACCCCGCCCCATTGTCATCCCTACTCTTAGAACCCTTATTACAGCTAGCACTTTCAATGCATAAGTTTAATATTGGTCATTAGGTGAATGTAACCCATGTTTCTGTTTCCTATATATATAGTAGCTTAATCCTATATTTGACTGGCTAGCTAGAAGGATTAACAATATTATAATTATATATAATAATAGTAAATACAATTATAATTAATCACCGCCTCAATAATATTCATCATCAATATTTAATCTATTTGTTACTTTGCTGGCTTTAAAAATGTAAATATGTTAAACATGGAATTAATTAGTAATGGAACTTGCAAAACATTTTCTTGATTAATTATGATGTTGAGACCTTCTTTTTCCCATGTAAGCAACTTAGTAATGGAATCCTTTGATTATTGATCTATCAAAACACATAAATATATGATATTGCAGTTGATTAATTGCAACTTAGTAGTCTATTAGCCAAGTGCTTTTCTCATGGTGCATCATATTAGGAATTTGAATCTTGATATTTTTCTCTCTTTTATAGAGTTCTCAATGTATTTGACAAACATATTTTTTTATACTTTTATAATACAAATACTGGCACAGAGTGAGGCTAGTTAATGATTAGTTAATTTACAATACACCCTTGATTGGCCTTGTTAAGAAATGATTCCCTCTGAGGGCTGGGTCTGCCTCCAATTAGGCCCAGAATAAAAAATTTACTTTGTAATTGAACTTGGGTTCAGGATTATATAGGAACTGTTGAGGTTCAATATTAGTTATTAAATCATGCTAGCTTGCACTAAAAATGTTAGTAACTGCCCAATGATCTCCAACATGAGTTTTTCTTTTAACTTAGGTTCAATGTAATTTTACGTAATTTTTTTTCTAAGAGATAAATAATGGACTATCAGGTCCTCAGTTTTGATCTTACTACTGTACCACAACCTTATTGGCATAACTTTATGTTACTCTAAACTAAATATTTAAACATAATTGATTACAACATAAATATTTCAGCATAATCTCCATGTACAACATATTTTGGTACAGTATTTTAGGAAATGGGCCCACCTCCCAATGAAATAATGAAAATATTGTACATGGTCAGGCAGAAAATATATTCATATATTAATATGTGAAATTGAAGAAGCATCCGTAACTCTGGAATGCTGAGTGAGCTTCTGCTCAACTCCCAACCATTTCTGGATAAGTTGAAACACTGTCTCGTTGCGTACCAGTCCACAGTGAGTAGCTGCAATTCCTACCCTCTCAACTGCTTCAAAACTATCCGCCTGTGCAGTAGAGAGATCATTCGATATTTAAACCACATGCAAGTTACAAAAAAAAAAAAAATCTGCGAAAAGTACATTTATGTTGAATATAAAAGAGAAGTGAAAGGTTAGAGCAAATACCTTAGCTGATTCTGTAGGAACAGTTCCATCTCCATCCACATAAGAATACTGGGGCTGAGACAAAAATGATGTTTGACAAAATAAAAAAAAACCTAGCATAAATGAAACAAGAAGTACAGAACTATAGGTACTGGATGTAAGTTAACTGTTAAAAAGCAGGACTATGGACCAATACATCATGAGAAATTTAAATTAAGTTTGAACAATGTGAATGATAACAATATCTGTATAAGATATTGTCATATTGATATAGCAGAAAACAGAAGATATTTGAAATAGCTAACTTTTGGCAGCAGCATGTAATCATAGATAAATTAACCACTTACAATAGTGTGGCAGACTTCAGACAAGTCCTTGATTGGAGATGTCTCTGTACCGTATCTGCATTAGATATGGATATACAAGATCAGCTTGAATAGAGAACACTAGCTTGATATCTTTGACTCATTTCATCATAGTAAATTGTTTAGATTTCTATATCTATCGCTAATGTGGAAAGGAGTCTACCAAATTCCAATTAATTAACCTCTAGCACAGTCGTCCTACAAATCAATCCTCTTACATACCGCACATCAAAAGATGTATCGAATGAGGTCCCATAAATGTTATAGAAGGACACTCCTTTTGGAAGTTGCGCCTCATTGATAATCTGGCGAGTTTCAGCAGCCCATTTGAGGATGTGAAAATTGAAGGGTAGAGCAATTTTGTTCCCATTGTAAGTAAGCTGCAAAAGAAGGAAAAACATAATCAATGTAGTTGGTATTTTAACGAGAAATGCAAATTACAGATCAAACAAATACACAGAATGTGAAAACGAAAAGTCAAATGACAATCAAATAACACAAAGATAACATATTATCACAAGGGAAAATAAAACTTTCTTATTAGCCACAGTGAGAAAATGAACTGCTCTCTGCTCATGTTTCAGGCTTCCAGCACTGACATCATCCAATTAGAGAAATATAAATGCTACCTTTGTGGTAGCTACATCAGTTGCTCTATTACCACAAGAATACAATTCCTATATTGGCTGCTTTATTACCACAAGAATACAATTCCAACAAAGTGTTAAATTAAGAACTCATGTTCCTGCGCCACACATTATTCTGCTAGAGAAACCCAAACAGCAACTGCGGTGGTAGCTGCACTGTAATTATTTTACCACAATAGCTCTTCCAAGACAGTGTATTTCCTAATTTTGACAGTCAATAAACTCAAATCTACTAGTTAAACCACCTACATAAGAACAACCATTTGCACCTTGTTTCTTTTTTCTAGACTGCATTGTACAAAGTTTACGTCTTACCAGCTGTAAAAGCAGTTCCATAATAGATAAATATTTCAATAAAAAAAAAAATCACTTCTTTGACCTCAAATCCATCCATGGCTTTCTGTCTCTTCCTTCCCCAATTTACAGTTATTGAGTAAAAGTGTATTAGCTAGTTGTCCATGCATCAACCAAAAGCAAATATAGAAATCTTGATGTTAACTAGATAATTTACAGGAAACCCCAAAAACATAAACCATGTAATGACATGACCAAATCTGAGATTGTTTACAAGAATTTAATAGGAGTTCAGATAAAAAACAGTACCTCATTATTCCTCAAAGCTTCCTGAAATAAAGTGAGACTTTCAAGTGGGCCATAGGACTCCAACTTGACAGACGTATCTCCACCGTCTGATTGCTCCCGCCAAACTTGAATTTGTGGCTGCCTTTTCCACTTGAAATCTGGATTTGTCATCATTTCATAGACTGATGGGCACTCAACCAACTGTATGCAAAAGGAAGAATAAATGAAAAAATGAAGGATGAAGCTTTCACTAAATATCATGCGTAAATGAAGCTTTCAATAAATATCATCATCATCATTATATAATATAAAATTAAAGTTAAATATAACCAGCCCAATTATCAGAAAGAGAAATTACCAGCTGATGCATTGTCCATCTAGATATAAAAAAGAAGCTCTCAAAGCCTTCAACAAACTGCATCCCAGTTAACAGGGCATCATTGACACATCCCGGTGCACCTGTTAGCTTATGAAATCAACACTCAAGTTTGATTTAATATATTTGACAAAGAAAATAAAATTAGGGAATAAAATCAAAATTGTAACAGAAAAGGCCGAAATTAACTTTATTATATACATTATAGACATTCCCTATAATTTAGTCACATAATTCCAAAACTAGCAAATGACAGTCACATAGTTCCAAAACTAACAAGTTACAATCATATACTGGAACCGCCTAGAGAGATGGACAGATCCAAAGTCTACATCAAATGGTCAATGGGTAAAAATATTTGAATTTCTTCATAAACAGAGTACAATTTTTGGAAATAGAGATTATGTCTTCACATAGGGAAAGGTCCATGACATTTACTTGAATACTAAGAGGTATAAATGGACAATTTTCCTGAATATCCTAGTCTATTTGCTCTATCAAAGATACCCTTGAGGTATAAATTTTGATCTTATCTTCATTTTTCAATTCTTAAAATTACTCATTTTAGTTATGAAGAAATAGGCCAAGGACAAGGATAATTTCAATGGCATTGCATAATTAGAGTAGGATAAATGGACAGAATCAGAAAAATACACATGCCATCACACCTAAGAGTGTTACTTGTAAAATATTTCCATATCTCCTAGCTTAATTTTAGGAGTGATTTGTGTGATTGTGTAGTATTTCTTCTTTAGTATTCTTTTCTAAATTAGGAGTTAGTCAGCGTATAAATTTAATTCTTGTACAAAAGTTAAAATGATGCATGAAAGCAAGAGATTTCTCTCTTTCTCAACAAAGAGCTTTCTTTCTACTGCATCTTGTTTGTTTATATTCTCCCAAAAAACAACAACATTGAGTTTGAATTCTTCGTGTTCGTTTGACATTGAAGTTGGACTGCTTTTGAAGTGAACAGAGTTCAATGAACCATGGTTTAAGAAAAGCTGATATTTCACCAACTACCACAATCAACCACTGCAGAAGATTTGATTAAGAAAAGGACAAGGTCTTATGAACAACTAAGAATATATCTCAAACAAAAGTTAATAATGGATGATATTTTTAGGAAACTAATATTTCTGTTTAATGCATGTGTAATTCTTGTAAAAAACATGATGTAATTCATAGTACCTTGAAAAGGGGTTGCAATGCTGATCCATTTGTTCACAAACTCTGAGAACAACTGCCAATGAACAAGTTAAAATCATTGATAATGCACTTTATGCCCAGTGAAGGGACTATATTTTTTTCAATGGTGTTCGTTGAATTTGGCAATGTCTCGGAAAAAAAAAATACGCTTACATCTGCATAAAGTGACAAGAAACATGACACCAGCACTCCACCCATTGAATGTGAAATTATATTAACTTTTCTATTCCCAGAAGCTTTATAAGCAGTTTCCAGCTTTACTTTAAGACCTTCCATTAATTTGTCAATTCTGCCAATTAAAAAAGAAAAAAAACTTATGATCCTCAAATTAACTACAGAATATGCAAGAACCTCAAATGTAATCAGACATTATGACATTTATGTAAAGCAGGAAAATGTATAACTAAGTGACAGAATATAGCAACCAAAACAACTTATATACAGTTATACACACACTCACATATATGAAATGAGTGAAAATAGCTCACCTATTGCTTTGCCGGAAATCATAGCCATATCCAAACAACGTGGTTCCCTTCTTATATCCACATTTAATGAGCATATTAATCATATCATGGAAATAGTATAACTCTTCCAAATGTATACATTTAACAAACTGGAACATCAAGGAACATAACATCAGCAACATACAACAGGAAACTACTGTTTTAAGGATGTGATAACAAAAAGGATAATGGCAAATGCAGAAAAGAAAACAGAATAAAACCTTGCACCATCATGTTTCCAATATCCCAATGGCAGCACAAAACCATTTCTAGGATCTAAAGTATTAAAAAGCATTACAGGTTCCAATGTTATTTCAATAAAGAGTCAACAGTTAGCGTCTTGCAATTAGGTAAGTTGAATATATGCTTGTATCTGTTATCATAAAATTCCCCAGGATGGACCACATTACACTTCAAAGAAGAAGACTTGATTTGCTTCCAGCCATTAACAGGTTATGTATGACTGATAGAGGCAAAAAATATCGAGTTGAACGTGTAGGAAAAAAGAGAACTCTTGTTCATCATACAGTTACACAATGTATAATAGAATATGAGTAACTTCAAATTCTTAATGGAAATTTTGTTATGCAATATAATTTCAAATTATCATAGAAAGAAATTGCATTTTACTTTGTTTTTCATGGATAAATCAGATTTAATCATATATTCAATGCATCCAAAATGGAAATTGTAAGACAGGTTATGGAAAATGAACAATATAAATCTTACCCGTGATGGATCTAAAATATCAATTGCATACAGCCCATAATCGTCATCAGGGACCACAAGTTCAGTGCTATCATCCAAAACTTCTGTATAACCTGGGAAAATAAAAATAGAAAATGCAATGAAACATAGATAAAAAAGCAGGCAACCTGTAACTATGTCAACAAAAGTTCGAAATTAAGCCATAGAATAATCAAACAGAATCATGATTCATATCCACTAAAATACAACATTTAAATTAGATTTAAGCAGATTCTACTCTAAAGAAAACACTTCATGGCAAATACTGTTTCTAAATTCTTCCTCTCAAGACACTGAAACGAAGATTATAACTGGATAATGACATGTTAACTTACATGATACTGTTATAAAACAAGAACTTTAGAAGCTACTTTTATAGAGTATAATTTAGTCATACATGTGATATTCACAAAAAGATTCAAACTTTGTTCTATAAATTTAAAATATCAAATAAACCAAACTCATATTCAACTCTTCACAACAAATCCAGTTCATTTTTTTTTTCTTTCAGTTACAGAGCAACCAAACAGAAAATGAATACACACACCAAAACGAAATTAAGCAGAAAACATAACCAGCCAGAGAGAAATTGAAACCTGTCTTTGGATTATAGAGAGACCAGATTCTCTTCTTGAACTCATATTCAGCTAAGAGAACTCGGACCCAAACCCGAACGTCCCACCCGAAGAAGTCCTTATTCTTGGAATGGAGAATGGACCCTCCGATTCCGGAAACTAGAAGTATCGGGTCACGGTCGGGTTCAGCGTCTTCGCTGCATTGATTAAGGAAACAGGAACAGAGAAGGAAATCACCAAGCATGGTGTTCCGACAATGATTCGGGCAGAGAAGAGAAGATGGTTACTTGCAGAGCTCAATGTATGTGCCGTTGGTCAGATATCAGTTAAAGAGTTATGAAAAAGAACAGAGTGGAAATGAAAGAGATGCACAGTGTGTGGACCAAAATTTCAAATTTTGCATTTTGATCCTTGAACTTATAATTTATTGCCTATTGCTCTTGTTAGTTGGTTACCTTTCTAAAAAAAAATGATTCCCTTAATAAATTAAACAGTATTTAATTTAAATAATATTAAATAAATATACTTTTTTGAAATTAAAATTAAAAAATTATTTAATTGTATTTGAATTAATTATTGCTCAATTAATATGTTAATGATACTTTTAAAATGAATATGACAAAATTTTCAAACCATATTAATGCGCAAGTGTTGATTTGATATGTACAATTAGCCAAAGCGGGTAAGAAAACAAATGTATTTATACTAATTAATAGACATAATTAGGCAACAAATAAGGTGGGTAGTGTGGTGTCAAATCCTTGAAGCTCCCAATATGGAGCAAAAATAATATTAAAATATATTTTTTATTTTGTAAGGAAGTAATAAATTAAATATCAAGACAATAAAAAAAATTTTCTCCAAGATTACCTTTTTAGTGTAAGAATTTCAACTTTAGAGCATCTCCAATATATTTTTTATTTTTTTTCTTACTATTTATTATAGAGATTTCAATATATATAAAAAATATTTTGAATAAAACTGCACAAAAATTAATCAAAGTAACCAAATTAAATCAATCTAATTTAATTTAAATAAAAAATCATAAGTTTAAATTGTTTTATGATTGGTTATGGTTTTAAAATTTTTATAAATCAAATTTATTATTTAATTATAATTTAAAAAAATAAAAATCTAATTAAACCAAATCGAATAATATTATGATAAAACTATATCTTTTTTAAATATATACTCTAATATTTTTTAAAATAGCATTAATTGAAAAGTTAAAAATTTATTGGAGAGTTTTTTTTTTTTTAAATAGTCTAATTAATAGTTTTCTAGTTTATTTAAATTGACTGTTTATTTATTCATAACTTTTTAAATTTTTTTTTTACTCTTTACAAGTTGCAATTCAATCTGAATTTTTATATTTTATAGATTTTTTTTTGTTATTTTGATCATTACTATTTTTTTTGAGATATTTTATTCTAATTTTATTATTATTATGCTATAGAATTTCAATTACACAATTTTTTTTATAATATTGATAAGATTGATTATTAATGTGATTTTATTTTAATATTTATTATTATTTTATTTCTTACTTTTATCAAACCCAATCCAAATAATTTTAATTTAGATTTTTTATCATTATTTAGTTTGATTAAGAGTTAAAATATTTAAAAATTAATTTTATTAGTTTGATTAAAAATATTTATTTTAAATCAATCAAATCGAATCGTAAATACCCCTAATTTTAGAAATATTGTTAGATGTCAGCAATTTAAGGAATATTTTTTAGGAGAAAAAAAAAGATAAATTAATATTTAATCTCAAAGTGTAATTAATATTTTTATTTTTCTATTTTGAAAAGCTTATTAGTTAGTGCCTAATATTTAGTTTCCAACATCTCCCACAAATCGAAGGGTTCAAATGCAAGAGAATGAGTTGCACTCTTTCCTCTCTATGCAGTGAATCCAATAGTGACCATATCCTTGCACAGATGTTCTTGAATGTGTCGTTCTCTTTGCTTCATTAGAATGCCCTCATCACAATAACAGAGAAAAAATTATTTTCAATTCTTGAGTAGCAAAAACAAAGCAACAATACAAATCAATCATCATCACCTGCTCTGTGATGCATGCAATTGATGGCAATTCAAAAGAGCAGTTACTGGCGGTAAAATTAATGTAAAGATTAATATATTTCACGTAACTAAATATTAGAGTTAATTAATTAGTTTTTTAAAATAAAATGACGAAAATATTAATTATATTAAATATTAAGGGCCAAATAGTAATTTGCCTAAAAAAAATGGGGAACTAACATAAATAATGTTAAAATAGAGGCGTTAATGAAGTAATAAAGAGTAGATGAGAGTACGGTTAAGAAAGCGATTGCCACGTATTTTGATTTGCAGTGAACTCGTTTCGCCTAACACTCGTATATCGTACACGATGACTGGTAGGTGTAAATCATCTACAACCAACTCCATATACTTTCACTGTGACTGCCTTTATTATTATTATTTTTTTAATTATGAAAAATAGCCATCAAATAATTTTTAATAATTAATATGTTTTATTAAAATTGCAATCATAACATCAAATATTTTTAGAATTATAAAAAGAAGAAAAATATTTTCTTATAATTTATAAAAAAATTTAAAATAGAAAATTATATAAAAAAAAAATAACTGAGAGAATGGGTTCCAAAAATTGCATTTTATATTTGATAGAAAAAGAAGAGGTGATGGGAATGGGATTTAGAAGAGTGGGCCTGTGGGGTTGTAGTAGAGAATTAAAAGCAAAGAAGGTTCTGCCAACATCTAGTGGATAAACTGCAAGGGTATCTAATCAGGATATGCTTATGAATTTAGGGATGCCCCCATCCCGTGGGACCTGCTTTATTGCACCCAATTATTTAAGAAAAAAGAGCGGATATATAATTTATCGATAAATTTATATTTTTTTAAATAATAAATTTAAAATTAATTTTATTTTTTTAAATTAATTTTATTAATAAAATTTAAATTTTAGTATTAATTTTTAAAATAATTTTATATTATTATTAAAATAAAACATCAATTAAAAAGAAATTTTATTCGAATAAGAGACTAATTTATAATATATATATTTTAATATATTATTAAATAAGAGATATTTTAATTTTAAAAGTAATTTAAATATTTATTATACAAATTCATTAATAAAGAAGATGAAAGTCTCTATCATTATCATGTAGAAGTATATATTTATCCTTAGCATTTTCATTTTCACATGGACTTAATTTTATTATGATAAATAAAAATAAAAATAGTCAATATGTGGTAGTGTCAAGATTTGAGACGAAATTCCATATGGAATAAGAAGTACATCATGATTTCATTTTCATTAATTTATTTAATGGCAACAAATTATAAAAAAAAAAATTATTATTTTTATTAACATTCATAAAATTTATCACACTTAATTAAATTTACAATGAATTTAAACATATAAATTATAAAAATTAGAATCATATTATTTTTCTGAGCATCAATTACTATGATGTTTATGTTTGGCTTGGCTTGAGTATTTGATTTAATTATTAAGAGTAATTTCATTGCATTTTGATTCACAATAGCTATTAGAGTCAAAATGTATACTTATTTCAACATTTAATAGTTGATTTAATTAAATTTAGATTATTTTATAATAAATATTTATTAAAATATTTATAAAATTACCATATGCATATAAACGATAGTATATGATTTCTACTAATTTCATTATTTTTGTGAATTATAAAAATAATTAAAATATATTAAAAATTATCTGCAATCATCAATAAATAAATCAAGCAAGCGTTGAACTAACTTTTTATATAAATAATTACGGGATGTTTGGGAATCTCATTGAGTTTTATCAAAAATAAAATTTATTAATTGAGATTTTTATAAATAATTTATAACTATTTAAAAATATATAATTTGAAGAAGCAAATATCTAATTTAGAGGAACAAAATTCATTTTCAAGTTAAATACTAAGTATTTTAATTTTTTTTATTTCAAGAAACAATTGTGGAAGCCCATGGTCCAAGGAAAAGTCCAACAGGGATCTACCCTGCCGTTGGGAAGGAAACAGAAAATAAGCTGTGGCTTTCCGAGCGATACATTATCACCAATTTTGATGCCATAAACAATGGCTGTGGCCTTGCGAGTTTTGGTTCAGTGTTGGATGGAGAAATTAAACTTATGCCACAATACAGCTAAACAAACTCAGTTCAAAGACACTCATTCATAAACAAACTGTGTCGTTCCATCAAATACTTACAAGAACTAATTATTTGGGAAAACTATTTTTACATTAATTATAATTAAATGTAAAAACATGCCAAGAGAATCCAATTGAGTTATAAAAGAAGTGAATAAAGTTTCTTGAAAGAATTGGTTCTAAATGCTACAAGGATCAAAATGGAGGTCTCTGCTCTTCAATTTCAACATGCATTTTCACTCTCTTAACAAACTTGTCATTTTCATTATTGGCGTCTCCTTTATTATCACTGCAGCAATCATCATGGCTTCTCTTGCTTTTAACAGAATTATTATTATAACAAGAAATATCCAAATTCTCAAAACCTCTGTTGTTGCATAGAATTAATTCACCAACATCATGTTCATTTATTATACGAAATCCGCAATACTTCACCTTCAATCCATTTGCATAAATTGACACCTTAAGTTTTCCACAAGCTTCCCACCAATCTCCGCAATTTAAACAACTTCCTGGTATAAAGTTGAACCAAATTTGTTCTGACATAATGCCTGCAGTCTCCCCTGAGATTTCTGTACTTGGGCGAGCCAGAAACATATGTTGATCTTGCATAATTGAAGCATGCAAATCACAGAAAACATTAGCAGTTTCTGATGGTGAAAGCTCATTCACTTCAAAAACTACACAAATAGCAAATCCCATAAACTTGTTATTAAACCAATGTGAAGGCAACTGCACTTGTAATGAACAACCCATGCCTCGATAATTGAACCACTCTGGAACTTCATTTCCAGCTAAACGCATTGATACATGAGAGCTTGGATTAAATAATCCCTGAAAATATTCCAAATAAAACACTTATTATTAATTAGTCATGACTTATGTTAATGTTTGATGGGTGCAATGCAAGGTTAGAAATCAACTAACCTGAGAACTATGCTTCAACAGGAAATGCAGGTAACTTGTCAGCCTTGCAAAAGCTGAACAAGTTTTGCTTTGAATCTCAACCAATTGAATTCGATTTACGAAAGTTAACAATGAATGTTCCGAATCATCTTTTTCAAATGGATTTGAGATAGTTTCTTGTGCAGTTAAACCTTCTACACTTAGATGAACAATAGTTGATGAAAGACCTGGCAATGACTGAAGCCTTTCGCAATTAGGCAAGCAAAGGTTTTCCAATTTATAATGCCTAGTGACTGTTTTAGGTAGCAAAGTTCCCAAGGAAGTACAACCAGCTGTGCTAAGATATAAAATACTTGATGGAAGATTTGGTAATGACTGAAGTTTCTTGCAATCAGCAAACCGAAGATCTTCAAGTTTTGAAAGGCACTTAATGCTAGTAGGAATGCTAAGAAAATCATTTCCGCTTAGATTTAATGTCTGCAATAATGGAAAACAGCTCAAATCATTAGGAAGTGCCCCTTCTATCAGATTGCAGTAACTCAAGTTTAATGTCCTCAAAGAGCTTAAAACTGACAAAGAAGGCAAAAAAGGCATCAAATTTGGATTCTTCCTTGGCAATAACCATGAAGGAATGACAATATCCCATACTTTAGCCGATGAAAGTTTTCTTGTAGCAATTCCACCGATATCAAGCTTTTCCAGAGATGCCATATCTGTCAACCTTTCAGGCAATTTGTCAAGTCTTGAGCAGCCTTGCAAAATAAGAACCTTAAGTGACTTCAAATCACATATGCTATTTGGAAGCCTGCCAAGACCTTTACAGTCCTTCATATTCAATGCAACAAGCCTTTTAAGAACTCCAATTGATTCATGTATTTCAAACAATCTTGTGCAACCTTCAAGATTCAGCTTTTCAAGATTTGGCACCTCTTTAAAGTTCATAATCTTGATCAAGTTAACAGAATAACTAAGATCAATCACCTTCAACATCTTTAAAGGCTGTAAAGAAATATGTAAGTTAGCATTAACTAATGACCATGATTAATTATGAACTCAAACTTCAAAGTAATAAATTTGAAATAGTAAACATACTTTTATTCCTTTCCATAATTGTTCGATGTTGCTACATCGCATATGGAGCTCAACGAGTTTATCTGGCTGGAAAGCAGATGGAAGAGATTTGAAAGGATAACTTTCCCAATCAAGATACCTTAACTTGTTTGAAAGGTACTCAAGACCCTCCGAGAAGTGTAAATTTTTTAGTCTCAGCAATCTAAGCTTTTTCATTTTTGTGAAAGCTTTAGCACTCAAACGCTCATCTTCTTGTTCAAATGAATCCAGGACTATACCTTCAACTTGCTCTGTTCCCTGAACATTAAAAGGCAATTATAGTGAAGACTAATTAAGAATAAAATCTAATAAGTAATTCAGAAATGCATTATGATATGTAAAATTAAGTTATTTACCGTATTTTTTGATAGGACATGATAAACATCCTTATAAAGCCACAATCTGCTTCGCTTTCCAGGTTCTTCATAGCATGATTGTCGAACAATTTCTCGACCCATTTCTTGAAGTAAATCATGCATCCATATTCTATCATTTGAAATGGTAATGAGAGATTTATTAAGAAGGACTCTTATTCCGATTTCTGGATAGAAGCCACAACTTTCCAATACTTTGGTCACATAATCTTTATCTTCTCCTTTGAAAAAGCAAGCAATATCTAGGAATATTTTTTTTTCTATGTCCTGTAGTCCATCAAAACTTATATAAAGCTTATTCAAAATTTCTTTGTTGGGAATTTCTTTTAGCCTTTCCAATGTAGTTCTCCACTCATTTATCGATCTATCGAACAAAAAGCAACCAAGAATATCAAGAGCTAATGGAAGGCCATTTGCATAATTCACAAAGTGATTGGATAGCTCCATATAATCATTTACAGGATAATCATTTTTAAAAGCTTTTGAACAAAAGAGGCGAAGAGCTTCATCATGATTTAATCCTTGAACTCTATATATATTGTCCACTCCATGACACAATAACAAATGTTCATCTCTTGTTGTTATGATGATCCTACTTCCATTTCCAAACCAATCAACCATTCCAGCTAATGATTTTAACTGGTCTAATCGATTTACATCATCGAGAACAATAAGAACCTTTTTATGACGCAGTTTATTTTTTATCTCATTGATTCCATTATGAGCATCCCAAATTGTTATGTTTGTTTCCATAAGGATTTGAGAAAGAAGTTGTTCTTGTAAAGGAACTAAACCATGTTTCTCCTCAACTTCTCTAACATTTGCAAGAAAACTACTAGCTTCAAATTCACTAGATAAGTCTGCATATACAGCTCTAGCAATTGTTGTTTTACCTATGCCGCCCATACCACAAATTCCCACAAAGCGAACATCATCAAATTTCCCTATGTCCAAACAAGTATTCATTTCCTCCAAATGTAAATTCATTCCAACAAAATTCTTTGTTGCACTTGAGAATCTATGACTTGATTTTCTCAATTTTTTAAGTACTTCTTCAACAACTTCTTCAATAAGCGCCGACTCTTCCCTGTAAGTAACAAATATTTCCAATGTTCAAATAGAGAGGACAATAAACAACAAGATAAAAAATAATTATCAAAGAGTTAGGTTTGGTTAGTTAAGTTCTATATATATATATATATATATATATAGAAATGGGTGACTAGGGGGATAGATTTCCTCTATAATATATATATGGAGTGTAATTGAAGTAAAAATTGACATCTCTCGAACAAGAGAAATGGTACATTTCACTAATAAATAATTTTTAATATTTCATTAACATTTTCTAAAATGAAAATATAGTTAGATATTATATATGCATATAAAAATCTGAAAAAAAAAAAAAGAATTAAGAAAAAATTACTGACCTGCCTTGTAGATCCCATCCAGAGAGATTAGCCATTTGGGTAGCTGCAACTCTCCATTGTTGAACTTTACCAATCTTTTCTTGTTCATACTTAGCAAAAGATTCTCCAAATCTGCCACTCTGTTTTCTCACCTCAGATGGATCCACACTGTAGAAAACTGGTAACACCAATTGTCCCTTTTCTTTCATGCACTCAAAAATCTCCACAAGTTGATCTAAGCAAAATGTGGAAGAAGCATAATTTCTTGAAAAAATGACAATTGAAATTCTTGATTCTTGAATTGCTTTAAAGACTAGTTGTTGATGATGAGAAATGGTTTTCCCTCGCTCAATTTCTTGATCATCCTTAAAGGCGGTAACGCCTTTTCGATTCAAAGCAGAAAGAAGATGGCTAGTAAAATTTTTTCTGGTATCTTCCTCTCTGAAACTGAGAAACACATCATATTTCCATGGAAGAGTAATAGAAGCCATTAATTATAAGCAGAAACAGAAAGTGCTATGTTTTTCTCTTTTTAATCTTTGGAGGTTTTGGTGTACAGAGCATTAAGTATGTGTGTATGTATATATAGTAGAGGCCATTTTCACTTTGTACCATGTTGGTTAGGTATGAAATGTCGTTTTCATTCACAGGAGCCCTTGTTGATTGGTGTTACTGAGAACTTATTGAGGAGAACAAGTCCTAAATTGACTATCATTTCAAATTCCAATTATTGGACCATAAATTGTTTCTAATTTTCAATTACATTCCACGGGCTAATGATAAATTCTATCTACAATATATATATATATATATTTATTTATTTATTTTAGTGTTGGGATAGAATTTAAATTTTAATTTAAATTTTAATATTATGTATTTATTGGTAAATTATATATATATATATATATATATATATATAAATTAATTTTTTAATTTATTAGGTGAGATTTGAAATTAAAATAAAAATTTTAAATTTTTATTTTATTATTTTTAATTATTTTATAATCACGTGATATATAAATTAATTTCCGTACATCATATTAAATTTACTTTTCAAATATATTGATAATAGAAATTATTTATATCAAGACTTATTTGAAAATGGAATTGTATATGTACATGTTAAAATCCACATTTTACATAGTAATAGTTTTTTTTTTTTTTTTTTTTAAATTTTAGGTGAACATAGCAATAGTTAAAGGAAAGTTAATTAGTTTTTAGGATGGAGATTATAGTGTTTATAACCATATAAGCTTAATTTAAATTCATAAGAGGAGAATAGAGAGTAGGGAATGGGTCAGCCATGGACTGACTCGGTCTAACTGAGTCATCAGTTTTGAATAGAATTAGAGTATTAAAAAAAAAAAAAATTCAAAACCGAGTATTCAATCTTCGAGTAGTTTTTTGTAAATAATTAGTCAAATAAGGCGAGTGCAAATATAGAGGTATTGCATGAATTTAAAATTTAGATTAAAAACTTTTAATTATTTATATATTTAAAAAAATTATAAAAATTTACAATATATATTTTTTTTTTTACTCAAATTCCCCAAATCATTAAATATTTTTCTCAATTTTTCCGCTAATAAAACAAATTTTCTTTTTATTTTAATTGATTTTCCCTAATCATAAACATTGATATTCATTAATTTTAATTTTATAGGCTTATAGATAATAATTATTTAATTTCTAGTTTTATTATTGTGAGGCAATGCTAATTACTGTCTTAAAAGTGCATTTGGCTAATCATCTAGAGGAACAGTAGGATGAATTTAGAGGTGTAATTCTAGCTTAATACACACTTCACTAAAAACCTTAAGACTCAAAATTTAACTCTAATCTAATTTATTTTTTATTTTTAAACTTGAAATAGGCTTGAATTAAAATATTCAAATTTAACTTAACTACTTACCATTAAAAAATTAAATTAACTTATTTAATTTTAAAATAAAATTCGAAATTCAAATTTAAGATTCAATTAATAAATTATTATTTTTAATTTTATATATAATATAAAAAATATTTAAAATTTTATAAAATATAAATATTCAATAAATTCAAATCATTTCAATTAAATATTATAATATTCAAACTTAATTTAATTTGAATAAAACTTAATTAAAATTGTATCTACTTGTTTGATAACGATAATGTACAAGACAAATTTGATCAACCACTAACCGAATTGAATAATCCATATAATATATAAAAAGAAAAACTGGATATTGAACAAAGGTTGTCCGAACTATAATTGCCAGATGTCTTCCAATTCAATTCAATCATTGACACACCAACAGCAGAAGAAAGGTTAGCACATCTCTGTACCAAAGCCAACAATAATGCCTATAACATTATTTACTGTATATAATTAAAAAAATAAAATAAAATAGCAAAATGAGGGTAACATAAACAGTTCACTTTAATTTAACAGAAAATGACTGAGCTTAGAGATCCATCAATTCGATGAAGTTGATAAAATCTCAATATTATTAGTGATATATTTCGAGTAAAACCTCAGTTGACAATGCAACATGTTTCGAGTAAAATAATTAAATGATTTGAAGTGTGATCCTATACATGCATCTGGGGTAAAAATAAAAAACCAACCATTTGGCTGCTGGTATGCAATATATATATATATATATATATATATAATAAGGATAATTCAAAATACCAATAAAATCACATTCAGAAGTGGAAGAACAGATCATATTACCAAGGGCCCAAGTTGAAAATATTATCAAATTCATACTAAACTCAGCAACAACTCAAGTCTACAAATTCATGCCAAAAAGTTAGGCAGGCTTTGATAAACATCATAATATCTAATTCAATGGTCGCCAAAATCAAGACCACATTTCTCAAAAAACAAAAACCAACAAACAAAGGTATAACCCTTCTCGTAAAGCCAAAAACTCGAGTCTGATTGCTTCTTCACAGGTCCTGCACATACAAACCTACAAACAGGACAAATGAGCAGATAATTAGACATGAAGCAAAACAAATTACAGAGACCATAAAAATGGGCCATTTCCAGAGTTTTTGGCTGTGAACATCATAATGCTCATTATGATGAGTTCATCCACAATAAAGCTCAACAAATAAAAATTTTCGTTTTTATATAATAATTTGCGGTGCTTAGTTTGGAAGTTATAATTGCAAAGTGAATGAATGCAATACTGTGGATGCAGAATGGAATATTACAATAAAACCTTGCCATCGGAAAATTCTTCCACAATTATCATTTTGTATTTTCCATGTATGAGTTTGCAACCCTGAGTTATTTACTGCTATATATTTAGTCTTCCAGCCATTATATATTGGAAGCAACTCACTCAAAAGAGATTCATAAAAGATTGAAGGACAATTGCTGTAATGACTCTTTCCACAAAAACTAAAGCTGAATTATATTAAAAAATTAGGTGATTGGTGTTCAAAGCTGTTTCTCAAATTTATATGCTTTGTTAAATTCAACCTAGGATGAATTCATTTTAATTCAGAAAATTACATGGAGAAGTTAAAATCTTTGGCAACACCTATTTGACTTTTCAGCAGTTCCAACTTAAAAAATCAGGCATATCATGAGAGTGTCATCTTTATTTTGTGTATCACCTGTCAAAAATGTGAGTTTAATTCTTATTCATGTGATTACTATTAAATCTTTTGAATTATACCTTTATCAAATCTTTACCTGATATATAGGCACTAAGCCTTTTATATTTCTACTGTCCATCTCAAATATTTACCACTATGGTCCAAAATGCTACGAATAACTGAAATTCTAATTTTGAGGTTTTTGTTGTCCTAACAATTACAAATCTACATACGGTAGGTTCCTTGATGTGCATTTAAATACAGAGATTTAAAGGACATCAGATGTATAGTTTTTGTAGAAAGAGTCATTGCAGCAACTGTCCAATCTCTTTTGAGTGAGTTGCTTCCAAGATACAATGGCTGGAAGACTAAATATATAGCAGGAAATAAATCACGGTTGCAAACTCAGACAAGGAAAATACAAAATGAAATTGTGTAAGAATTTCACAAAGGCAGGGTTCATTCTGCATCCACAATAACGCGTTCATTCACTACATTTTTTTTTCTCTTAGATAACTTCGAGAAAGGGAGAAGAAGCAAAAGAAATGCAAAGTTCTTAACAATATAGAGCACTAAGCAAAAGGAAGAGAGGAGAAAACCAAATCTAGCACCTTCTCGATGTGGATCAAACATATGCTCAACAACAAAGATCATAACACAATCACACAATGCTTACAGACCATGATATATATAGCCACTAAACCACCAAAACACAGGCGCAGGGAGAGAGAGTTCATACCTGGGGGAAGAGATTGTTTCAACTTGTCAGCTTTCTCAGAGTCGAGAACACAGAGTGTATTCACTACATTTTTTTTGTCTTAGAGAACTTGGATAAAGGGGGAAGAAGCAAAAGAAATGCAAAGTTCTTAACAATATAGAGCACTAAGCAAAAGGAAGAGAGGAGAAAACCAACTCTAGCACCTTCTCAATGTGGATCAAACATATGCTCAACAACAAAGATCATAACACAATCACACAATGCTTACAGAACATAATACATATAGCCACTAAACCACCAAAACACAGGCACAGGGAGAGAGAGTTCATACCTGGGGGAAGAGATTGTTTCAACTTGTCAGCTTTCTCAGAGTCGAGAACACATAGTGTGTAAAGGTACTTGGAACAGCGAACCTTGAACTTCACCACATCTTTGCTTCTCTTGATCTTGATAGAACGAGCATCCTTCCTTCTTGCTGTAAGAAGGAAATCCTTAATTTCATGAATTTGCTTCGGCTGTTGATAAGAAAGCAAAGTAAAACTACAAGCTATTAAAGAACTCGCACTATTTAGGTGCTAAAAAAATTTGATTAGTTGTTATTTCAAGGAAAAGGCACATATATCAAATTATATAACAGAAACTGTCAATAGACAAAGAGATTGCTTTGATGCAGGCACATTTGGACTATGTCTTGCACACGTTCAAGCATTCTAAAATCATAATATGACTGAGGTAAAAAGCTAACTTTGTTTGAATCAAACAACTTCTCAAAAAGCGAAAAAGTGTTGTTGGAGATGGCAGTTTAAACCTAAAGCTACAATAAAATTGACTTCATCATCAACTGGTAGCATTGAGAAGACGTAATAAAAATTGAGCTCTACATATAATTATCAACACACATGAAAGTGAAGCTATCAGCTTTCAATTGACAAAGTCAAGTTTCCAAATCTACTTCGAATGCCTCTAAAAAATTCCCAATTCCAGAGATGTTAATAAAGCTTCAAGCTTTTACACACCCATCTCCTTTTTTAAAAAATGAATTAAAACACACCAATTAATGAATATCCCCCATGAATGTATATAATTCTTAAATTATATTCAATTATGATTTCACTGCTAATTGCTCTTTAAAAAACCTATAATATCTATCTAATAAAACAAAACTAGCAATAAGGATTAAGAGGTTTCCTCAGCAAGGAAGCAAACAGATTCTTGTGATAAAAGAAAAATGGCAATAATTGAACATTTTCTTTTTAAATTCCTTCTCAATTTATCAAATTTACTGCCAACCAAACAGAACAACATAATAAAACAACAAATGTAAAACTTAAACAGAGAAATGTAAGAGACGTTACCATTTTCTTTCTTTTTCTTCTTGTCAAGAGGAGCTCAGTATGTGCAGCTGAGAAGCAGAGGCGGCCCTACTTACATCAAGTGATTATATATATGGGTTACAAAATACGAGTTCTAAACCCTAATTTCTTATCTTCATATTTCCGTAAATGCCCCTAGTTTCGTCATGGGTTTAGCCTTAGGTTACTGGTCTGTACGGGGCCCAGCTTCTCCTCGACTAAAAATGGTTGAAGTTTTGGGTTTAAAGGCCCAAACAGACCCTTTTCTAATAATGCAACTCTTGTTAGATTAGAAGTTTATAGGGATTTTTTTTCAAAAATAACCAAAAAAAATATATATATTTTATTTTTACTGTTAAAATAATAATTTAAAAATATTATATATTTAAAAATATTTTTTAAAAAATATTACATATCTAAAAATTAAAAAATATAATATATATCAAAAATATATTATGCATATATCAAATATATTTATATATATAAAAAAAAAATCATAAAATAAAAAAAAAATCAAAAAATAATATATTTATGTAATATTCCTAAGTTTATAATGCTTTTGGGCTTAAGTTAAGACTTGAGATTCTTTCCCTGAATTTTTGTTAGGTATTGGAGTCTTTATTAATTTGGTTTTTGGCACATATATATATATATATATATATATATATATAATCTAATATTTAAGCGGAGTTATTTTATGTGAGAAATAAAAAAATAATTTTTAATTTATGAGATAATAAAAATTAAAAAAAAATTAAAAAAAATTCTTATTTAAAAATTTAAAAAATAAAAATATCTCGAGTATTTTTACATGATTATCATATTTTAAAAATAAGAGATTGATATTAAGATACGAAAAAATTTAAAATTTTAAGAGTCTATAATTAGCCTAACTTATCATATCAATCAGAAAAAATGGCAATGTTTCATATACATTTATTACTAATCAAAGACTATAAATTTACCTGTCAAACAAAACCTATGTGTAATCATTACTACTACACAATGTTACAGTCTCAGTAATTTTAAAATGTCAACATCAAATTCCTACTTGATAGAGACTCTCATTACTAATAATTACTCGTACATTTTATGCATACAAATATAACATATTCTGTTATAAATGCGGAATTTTAAAGTACATAACACAATATCATCATTAGTTAAATACATGTTTGAATACTTATGAAAATAAATTACACTGTCAAGTGAAAAAGGCAAGAATAACTCCACAAGAAAATAAACTTCTTTAAAGCACAACATATACCCTGAAAAAAAAAATTATCAATATGAGTGAGTATCAAAACTCACATTTCGTGTTAACTGATAAATAATCACATAATTATTTAGAATAAGAATTAGTAGATAAAAACTACATTAAAGTATAATATAGAAAGCCAATCCCCAATTAAGTTTTTTAAATCTAAATATTGTCACTTAAAATCTAATATATAGAGTCACAATAATTATTGGACTATTCCATGCAACCTTGACCTGATTAACAATAAAATTAAGTGTTTAACAAGTCCATAATCATCATACATCAATCATAACTTATCATATTCCAATACTCATATCATAATATTAATCTTCTGTATGCAGTATTATATTATCCTAATATCATTCAATAACCATAAATAATATTTAAAACATATTATGATATAACATTCACAAGCAGATGTTAAGATGTTTATATATAATGCAAACACACACATATATATATATGTATATATGCATAAAAATAGAAAAATATATTCGAAAATATCAATTACAGCTCTGAGAGAAAAATTTCGATTCAACATTGACTCGATTTTGAAGACATAGAAAATAATCATATATGATATAAGAATAAAATTTCAAAAAATTATTAAAATAACTCAACTCTATTCAATGAAATCTTAATTTCAAAATTAATTAGGGTCAGTTATATGAATTTTTTTTTCTATTCCAAGTGCTTATATGCTATGTCTGCAGAAAGATCTAGAGTAATTAAGTCATTCTTAACTACTCTCTTCCAAATCAATTTTGATTTATCTTTACCTTTTTTTTCTTAACATTTAGCTTAATATGTTATACCTTTCTAATTTGTATATCGTTAGACTTACGACTCATATATCTAAACTATATTAACCTATTTTCTTTGAATAAAAAATAAAAATCATCAAATCAAAAAATAAACGCATACTAAAACTGTGGAGAATCTATCTAAAATTCAATAGAGTTTCTTTTAAAATAGACCTAATCCTTATGAAAGACAAACAACTCAATAATCTCAAATGTCTCATTTGGGGCTCCATATGTAAAATATAATACCTTCACTTCCTCTTTCAAATACAAAACTCACAATAATTCTCATTAGTATATCCCAACTAATGTGTTAATTAATCATTATTAATTATTCTAAATTCATTCACCCAACATTTAGTTCAAATTGCACACCTGGAATTAATTTTGAAACTACTGGGTGATACTCATCGGTTCGTCGCTGGAAAATCTCTAGAAAATTGTCATAGGCGATATCTAGTGGCAAAGAGGGTATCAACATACTCGTCTCAAAGGGTGGAGTCCAAAATATCACCTACTCTCCTTTGCTCATCGCCGTTTATCAGAAAAATGCACCGTTGACCTTGGGTCAGCAATTTCCTGTCAAATTTTTGTTAAAGCTTTGGAGGCAAAATGGGTACCAAAAAGAAACTGGGGAAGGGAGGAGTCCAATGGCACTGAAATCGTCATGAAAGGAGATTGAAGCTGGACGAAATTAACTCTAGAAGTTATCGATTAACTATATGGTCGAACGACGCGTACGAGTTTTTCTGGCTACCATTTGCGACATGTTTCTGGCTAGAGGCTTGTTAATGGCTGGGATTTCCACGAGTGTTGTGCATATCGGTCGAAGGACATCGAACAATTGTGGATCGAGGATGGCAGTCTCTCTCTCCCTTTCTACTATTTACCTAAACCGACCAATTAATGTTGTCGAAAATAAATATTTATATAAAATATTTTACTTTTAATAATAATAATAATTTAACATATTATAAAAAAGAGTGAAATCAACTCTTTACATATAAAAAGTTAAATTTATTATCTATTTTAAATAATTTTTTATTAATTTTTTTATTATAAGTATTTTGAGGCATATAAAGAGTCCATTGGAAATATTCCAAAAAAAAATATTAATTATTAAAAATAATATTATAATGTTATTAAAAAATTAATTTTAATAATAAATAAGAGATATTTCTTATTTTTTTCAATTTTAATGAGAAAAGAAAAATAAATTTACAAGGATAGCTAATCTTTTAGAGAGTGTTTGGATAGAAAGTTAAATGTTATAAACTGCATTTTAGAGGTGATTTTTGGAGTATTTGGGTAAAAAAAAGAAATTAAATTATTTTTAATATTTAACGCAAATTTTAAAAGTTGGGGAAGGAGCTCTATGATAACAAAACTAATTATTTTAACAAAACGCTAGTTTTTATTCAAACACCCCTTAATAAGGTTTATTATCCAAAATGATTAAACTTTCAAATAACAAAAAAAAAAAAAACTCTTTTCTATCCTTTTTTTTTTTTTAATTTTCAAAGAAGACCTAAAGAATTAGGGTTTATGCAAACCTAACACCTTAAAACCCTAATTGAGTGAATATATATTATCATTAAGGTTTATAAAAATTTTATGAACTAATTAGCAAATCTTAAGATGAGAAGATGGATGAGTATATAGAAAACGAAATTAGGTTGGTCAGACCATAATTTCTTAGAATAGTAAACTCGCATTTAGCTATCAAACACACATTAAATCTATCTATCTTTGTATGAGTTATTAGAAACAAATTAACTCTAAAAACATTTAAGTACAAATATAGTGTCAAAAGGCAAGAAAATTAATTATAAAAAAAAATAAAATTTAATTTATTAGAACGAAAGAAATAACAATGATGGAAACCACAATTAATTAATTTATTGTTTTATTCATCATCTAAAGTTATAAAAATTCTAATGGTTGTCGTCCTAGCGGCTGCATGGAGATTGATACATTATTGTAATTATATTTTAGAGATTTCCCAGACAACTCAGAAATACTTGCACCACTATTACTCCCGATACTTTCACTTTCCGTATTTCCTGTATCAGTATCAGAAGTATTGGACTTCGATTCATGATCTTGAATACCAATTCTCAAATTGCTTAACCTATCATCATGAATTTGAATTCCTTTTCCCTTATTTAAAATCTTTTCCCCTTGCATTCTCTCCTCTACACTCGTTGCCTTGCTCTCTAACAATTTCAAAATATCCATTAAAGACTCTTCAGGCAAGTAATCAAGCCTTGAGTCCCAAGTTTCAAACACTTTCTTTAAACTTTTCTTCTTATTATTTTTCTTGTTTTCAAGATTCTTGTTCTTGATATCCAAATCTTGATTCTGTTTCTTGATCTTGGCTTCAAGAAACCCTGGCAAGTTCAAGTTTTCTTTACTCATATATTCCATTAGTATATCATCAACTTTGCTCTTATCTTGTGGCCATGTATCAATTTTCCCATCCGCATCAAAACAGAGGAGACAAACTGGAACTCCACACAGTGTAGAGAGTTCCTCTGCTTTCTTCTTTAGGGTTAGTTTTCTCTTTCGAAAAATTACTTTTCTTGAAGACCATGAAGATGTCTCGTTTTGATTCATTGTGTTTGTTGCGGCTGGATCGAGTTTGTTGTTTTGGTACAGGGTGTTAAAAATAAGAGAAAAAAATTTGTATATATAATGGAGAAATCGAAAATAAATTTTCCTTATTATGGTAGGATTAGGAAATTTCTTTTTATTTGGAAAAAAAAAAATGAGCTTCCTTGTCGTGAAAGGATTCAATGGATAGATAGAATGGAATTAATAAAATTTAATAGAATTAGAGAAAAATAATGAAATAAAAATAGAAAATTGCCAATTCATTTTTCCTAATATAAGGATTGGATTTCCTTCTTACATCCATTATAACATACATTCACATATATTAACTTTGCCATTTTGCCGAAATTAAAATGATATTTTATGATAAAAAAAAAAGGATTTATAATTTTTTTATTTAAATTATATTGATATAGTAATTTTTGTCATACATAAAGAAATACTAATTTCACAATTCACATACCTTATGTTAGTTTTGCAGAAAATTTAAAGTATCACAAAAATTAAAATATTAGTAACTAATGTATTTTCAATACTACAATTCTATTATTATTTTATTAGATATATCTTTTTTTTTTTTTATTTATTTGTTGTATATATATACACACACTCATTAAAAAATAGTTTATTTCGATTTGATAAGATAGTTTGTTTTACGTTTGGTACGATATTGGTTTTGATATGCAAAAGAAATTTAGAATTGTCCCAAAAAAATTTATTTTTTGGGTACAATTCAATTCAGTGGCATTCAAACAGTTAATGAAACTTTCAATTCTGAATATTTTTTATTCAGTATTTCAGAGTCTGTTCTTACCTTTAATAGGTATATCTCAAAGTTTCTTTTGCCCCTTTTCCTTTGTCAAAATCTTTCATCATTTTCAGTGCAGGACTGAGCTGACATGCTTCTCAGCATGTATATATAAGATGGAGAGAGAAATATACAAAAGATATGCTTAGATTATATAGAGAAAGCGATTACATTAGGTAAACGTACTGAGATAAACTTATATAGAAGTAAGATAAAAAGATGTGCTTAGATTTATCATATTTGTAAAATATTTTTAATCTTTACATTATATTCACAAGCAAAAATATAATTAAAATATTGGTTTCAACAATTAAGCAAGACAAATACTTTCACACTCCCACATTATTATGCTTAGAATTTGAGAAAGGCAAAACATGCTAATCTTTCAAGAATTGTTATGTAATATGTAGGCTATCAAGAATTAATTAAAAAGGGAAAGATGCATATGAATAAAGCATATGGTTTCTTCCTTAGGTGGGATACACATTATTCTTCTTAAATTATGTATGGGTATGATATTTAGGTCCACTTTACCAAAGTTTTCTTCTTTAAATTACTCTTAATTATTAATTACCTCACAATTAATCTCACACAAGTCATGACATTCAATCGAGTTACCAGTCAAGAAGTCATGTATATTGGATATCACCTGAATTTCCCCATCTACCATATGCTAAAACAATTAAATTAGAACATGAATTAGTTTCTCTGTGTCTTTTAGAAACTAGTGATTGATATAATTTTGTTAAGATTAACAAGGAAGATAAACTTATTATTATTATTATCATAAGCATATTTTTTCTTAGGTGGGGATAAAATAAGCTTTCATTTGTAATAATAATTACAAAAGACATGATCAATACCAACTTCATATTATAATTTGCTATACACGTGGTATATTGTTTCACATCAATGTCAATCATTCATTTATAGCTGCTTCAGTGTGTGTGTGTATATATATATATATACCATTATACAAAGTTTTCTTCAATAAAATTACTCTTAATCATCAATACCTCACAATTAATCTTCCTTAATTCATGGCATTCAATCCAGTTAATCCCAATGTTCTCAAAGTCATATCAGGGGCATGCAGAGTGAAATTAGGCCAACAAGTGGCTAAAGTTGAAAAATCTGCTCTCAATAGTCTTATAAAGTCTATTTCTGAAAATCAAGAAGAGGCTCAACCTTTTTATGTTCTTGATTTAGGAGTTGTTGTTAATCTCATGGAGAAATGGAATCAATCTTTATCCAATGTAATGTCATTTTATGCTGTGAAGTGCATTTACGAGCCTGCTTTGCTTATAGCACCTGCAACACTTGGGGCAAATTTTGATTGTGGAAGTCAGGCTGAAATTGAAACAATTCTTGGCTTTGGAATTAGTCCTGAAAGAACTGTTTATGCCAATCCATGTAAGTGTATATCTCGTATTAAATATGCAGCCAATATAGGAGCAAATCTCACAACTTTTGATTCCAAACAAGAAATTGATAAAATCAGAAAATTCCATCCAAAATCTGAATTACTACTTCAAATTAAAGTACCAAAAGAAAATACATCCTGGCGTTCTTCTGGTGAAAAATTTGGTGCTTCTCCTGGAGAAGTGATGCCACTTCTTGACTATGCAGTTCAAACTAGATCATAAGTGGTTGGAATTTAATTCCATGTGGGTTCTAAAGCAACAGAATCACAAATATATCTCCGGGCAATTTCTGCAGCAAGATTTGCTTTTAATGTAGCTTTTGACTGAAAATGCGTCCAATGCATATTATTAACATTGGTGATGGATTTAAAGCAAACCCATTATTTGATGAGATTGCTAAAACTGTAAATTATTCGATTCTAGAATTTGATGAGATTGCGACTTTATAATTTACATGAATGGTTACATCTAAGGAAGGAAAGACAAAAACCAAAGTAGAAGAAACAATTGTATTTTGCGACACAAGATGATAATCTTTTCGATTTCCTGACATAAGGATGTGAATTATTTAGTCGTGTTAAGAACTTCTATGATTACAAAGTGAAGGGCTTGCATTGTTGAAACAACTACCAGAGGAACCAAACTTCTATCCAGAACTAGAAGAAATTCAGGTTGCCTTCTTCTTTCCAAATAACAAGTTCCAAGAGTATGTGTTGCCTTTCTGTGAAGCCACTTCGACTCGTTTTCCCCCAATCTAAGTCAATATTGAATTCTATTCAATTAGAGCTCATAATATATGAAAATATCTAAAAATGGGCAACCAGTTAATAGTGCAAAAGTGGATCAATATAAGGTGCTGCAGTTGAAAATTGGCCCAAAATAACCCACAAGCATGTACAAAATGTTTTACTATTTCAGGTTAGAACCTACCTTGTCCATGAGCCAGTAGCCAATGGTCGGCATGTATTGTACTACATACATAACAGCTAGCACAGGCTGAAAGAAACATAAAAAAATTAGGATTTGCGCATAACTATAATATGCTATAGATGAAACTTATAAAGAATAAAGAGTTTGCAGCATTTCTTACAAAACAAGAAATGCTTTGGGTTGGGAGGAAATACATTTTATTAGAAATTTATGACCGAGGTTAAATTATTATATAACATACCATGCTTAATGATCATAGCCTTCAGCATGATTGAAGGACTTGAATTAAATAAGAAAATTCAAAAAAATAAATAGCAAAAGGAATTTCAATAGGAAAGCAAATACCTGTTGTGATATCCAAACTTCCTTTAGACTATGGGTTGCAGCAATAATTGTCAGTTCTGCACACCTTTCTGATGACACACGCTTCTGTCAACATGATAGCATTCAGTTAAAATTAAAATTGAGCGACGCGTGCTAGTTGCTATTATAAAAAATTTGGTTTGTCCAAGTGAGAGCAAGTTATTATACGAATACAGTAAGAAGCACACCTCAGAACCCTTTGCTGAGGTTGTGTACCCATTTGATGTTTCTATTGGCCCAGGACAAACTATGGTCACCTTGATCCCTTTTTGACAGAGCTGCAAAACACAAGATTAAATGACTGTAAGATACAGAGAACAAAACTGTAGCAATTTATCATGGGATGAAGTACGTATTCTTAAGTATTTCTTAATGCTTAAAATATTAACCACACATTTGCCAATACTGAATAACATGACCAAGCAACATAATTGATACCAAACACAACTGGCCTGCAACACAGTCAATCACTCATTAGTCCTCATGCAGTTTAGTCCATTTATTTATTTTCATTTCACTGGTGGTCTGAACGAAAGGATTAGCAATTTCTTGTCAACCATTGTACAATGGATGTCTACATCATTGATGATATATCATTCAATGATAAAAGCTAAATGACTAATAGTACTCTAACCTATCGATGCTACATAAACATCATCATATAATGCATTAATCATAAAGAAAAGCAAAAGAAAAAAAGTAAGCTTAAATCAATTAAACGTTAATGATTTGATGGTCTAAGGGAGATTGAGAAACTATCAATTAGTGGCCAGTTCTTTCAAAAAAACATATGAATAAAAGGAAACCTTTTATCTAGGTGATGAAATAGATAGTGGAAATTCAATCTTTGTCATGCTTATTGGTATGTTTTAACTCAAAGTTTCAAGGGTCTGTACCCAAACCTTCAACTGCCCTAAGCTAAATGGTTATATATTTAAGTTGTAAGACATTGCTACAAAGCAAGAAAAAGACATTAACACTTCATCATCCTATATGCTCAAGATAGAAGTTACGCATATACCTCAGAACGCAAGGATTGAAAATACCCATTTAGAGCAAATTTAGAGGCAGAGTATACAGCCTGTCCTGGAGTAGGTACCTTGCCTGCAGCACTGCTCATCTGCCCATAATGAATGACGGATATCATGTGTATAAAAATAATAGTAACATAACAATAGACTGCATAACAATCTGCTTAAACTTTTAAAGGAAAGGATCATCCAGTGATAAATATATCTCAAGGTCCGTCAATGAGGTGTCATAGTTTACATGTCCAACTGCACCACAATCCTTTGATGCACACTCAAAACAGATACTGGTAAAGATAGTTATTGTTGATCCCCCACATACCACAACAAAATGGCCCCTCCCTCGGTTCAGCATGAAAGGTGCCAATAGCCGTGTAAGAGATAGTGTCCCTAGTACATTAATGTTGAATGTAGCCTGGTTCAGAAACAAAAACACCATTAGTAGTCCTACAAGGGAAGATCAGAAGAAATAGTTCCAAGTAGTATGTTGATAATCCTTTTATAATTATATTCTGTTAGCTAGACTTAACTTGTGACTTACACAGGCAGTGCATAGCTGACTTACTAGTGGGCAAAAGTGTTGTTTAGTAATTGCACTAGATCTAACCATCGTATGCCTAAGAATTTCATTCATATGGTACCTTAAGACTTTCTTCAGTTACATCCAGAGCTGTTGATTTCTGCCCAAAAGAGAACACGTGTCAATAGAAAGTCATTATCTGCTCAAAATTCAAATCACATATAAGAATATTAGACAATTTATCACATTTATGGATCAAAGACACAGCATCAATAATGGTGTTGTAGCATGGTAACTTATGAATATTCAATTTATAGCCAAGTGAGCATGTAGCACCTTGTTTTGTCATTTGCTTTTGGAAAAATAATTGATCTTTCATGCCAAGCTATGGATATGACATTGCATGACAACAATTACAGCCAATATAATACATTTAAAGGTTTAGCAAATCTACTCAACCTCACTATCAATATATGAAATTCTAGCTTGCCAAAATGACACTCCATAACTTGGCATCTAATGCATTTCAAGACGAAATAGATTCATTAATAATGGCATGCTGGATTACAATCACACATTCAATTAAACGGTAAATCATGATTTTCAAAAAAATCTTTGTGATTCCCTTTGCAAAATGGAAAGCCTCAACTTGATTGCCTATGCAAGTGACCAAAGATCCCCATGTCTTAACGAGAGAACCAAAATGAAAAGGTGCGACTTATGCAATGCAAGACATACAATTGTATTTCATTATTGGCAGTAGTAGGCTAAAGAGAGAGGGTTCAGCAAAAATTCATTCCCTATCACAGAGAACCAACCCTTTCAAATAGATAATTACTTATCTACAATAGCCAATGTCCTCTGCTATCATCTATTCTGTAATGTGTGATTCATTCACCCTTCACCACCAAAATCACACATATTCGATTTCGATTCTTTAAGTTGTTTCAAGACCTTACAATATTGGTTTTATATTACACATCCACAAATAGCATTTCCAAGGATTCAAAGGTACCATATTCACATGCATGTTCATTGATATCTCACCATCCCAAATTAGAAATAACCACTTACAGGGCGCTCATAGGCTGCATTATGAATCATGTAATCAACACCAGCTCCAGAGAAAAAAGACTCTGCTTTTTCCACTGCCTCTCTAAGAGAATCTTCACCAGATGCCAAATCCAAAGGTAAAACCTTCACTTCATCAGGTGCGTGTTTGCCTATTGGTGTGACAACTACATGTGAAGGAAATACTAAAGAAATAATAAGGAATGAAAGGCTTCATGCAACTTCAGATGAACGGATAAACCTGTAAGTTGCTTCTTAACTCGCTCCAATTCAGCTTCATTCCTTGCAGAAAGAATAAGCTTGGCACCTAAACTTGCCAATTGTTTAGCAAGAATCTCACCTGAAATCCACCATCAATTTCAAAGGGTAAAGATGCATACAAGAACATGTAGAACAAGTGACTAGATAGCCCCAATAACAAAGTTGGGATCAAATATTCTAAATATACGCACAATTTTATTTTCCAAACATATAGACACAAAACAAAATACATAACTATGCAATAATTGCAATGTTTAAGGCCTACCGAATTAGATATTAATAAAATCACCCATGACTAGTGAAATAAATTTCATACATCAAATTTATATTTGGATGCCATCATTTGGACTGATCTGAATTTGCCACCAAGAAAATCAAAAGAATAATGCCCAAGTTAATCCACAAAATAAATCCCTTTCTCCATTATCAAGACAATATTTTGCTTTTGCTTTCACAAGAATAGAGAAACAGAATCTAATGAGCGGCAAGTCCAGCAATAACAACTGCAAGATTCCGAGTCTGTCTGTAAGGCTCCACCGTGAATATCAAATAAAATCTTATGCAGGAACAATGTCATTTTCATTAATTCACAAGTGTTTACTCTTATTTTGATGTTTTTTAAATTAATTGCAAATCAAGAGGGAATTTTGATTAGAGAAAATCACAACAAAATAAAATTAATACCAAAAAAAGAAATTAGTACCTATTCCACGGCTGGCTCCAGTAATCCAAACAACCTAAAATAAATAAATCAATCAATCAAAGTATTTCAAAAACAAAAGAAATGAATTAAAATAAATGAAAAAAAAATCAGATAACCTTATCCTCAATTTCTTCCCGCTTTACATGCCTCTTAGACATCAATGTGAAGTCCCCTTAAATTACACAAAAATTAACAATACAAGAGCTCAGCTCATAATTTCTAATATGAAGTCCAGTAAAAATAAGTGAATTTAGGGTTTGGAGAAATACCATCAGAAGCGAAGAACTTGAAGAGTAAAGCAACTAGAAAAATAAGAGAAAAGGAAATGAAGAGCAGAGGCAGCATCGTTGCTGAGTAATCGTTGATTACAGGTTAATGTATTTATAGTGGTTTTTTGGAGCAAGGATCTTATGCGGTTTGTTTCACCCTATATCCGTCTTTGTGCCAATCCACCGCCGCAATTTTTATTTTATTTTATTTTTTTTTTACTTTTACTCCCAAAAAGTCACAAAATCATTTAGCTATAAAATGTATAATTCTAAACTCAATATTAAATGCAAGGATAGCTTGAATTTATTGATTATTTTAATATAATAATTAAATACCGAATGATTTATATAAAAAAAAGTTTATATAATATAAACTCAATATTTTGGAATTATTAGGATTAAATTAAATTCAAACTTGTAATCTTAGATTTCTTAAGCTCTCCTTTTCTTTTTCTTTTTCTATTTATTTTTCACCATTGTCTTCATGGCCAAATTTTGACTAAGAATATAAAGGGATTTGTATGCTAATTAAGTATTGTGTTTGGAAAGAATTATATGTGTCTATGTTTTGTTTTCAATTAACAATGTTTTATTTCTTATTAGGCTTATTGATTTATGGAATACTAACATGCACTAGTATCTATAATTGGCTATTGAAATTGCTTGAATATGTTTTGTAAGAAAATAAATTTCATAAAACAACCCAAAAAAAAAATTTACCTACCAAAAATTGTCTAAAGTTTATGGAAAATGAGTTACTCCTAATAAAATTTGAATAATCCAAGAGTCTTTTTTTTGCCATTCATTTATTTTTAGAATGTCAATTCATAAATATTGGCAAACCACATTTTATACTCTCTAACCATATAAAACTTTCATTTCTCAATATAAAACAAACAAACCCAAAAAAAAAAAAAAAAGTGGAAAGGGCCAAAAGGATTGAAAAAGAACCCTTTTTTTCTCAAATTCTGCTCAATCTCAAATGTCTTTCTTTCAGATTTATATTCTGGTAAACAATTCTTTGTTTCCTCCATATCTCTTTTTCTCTACCTTCTCTCTATATTTTCTAGGATAAATAAGAGTGTTTGGAAAAGCAAATCAGCTTTGAGGACATTGGCTAGAACAGGAAAATTGTAAGAGATGTGCACAGCCTTAGCTACTATGAGGCTCTTGTTAACCACTGCATCTACTACCTCTCTTTTTTCTTCTTCCTCTTCTTTAGATTTTTCCTCCAAATCTCTTAAAACAGGAAACCGTATTCTCAACCATACATGTACTCCCAGAAGGAAGAGCCAATCTCTCTCCAAATTGACGGTATCTCCCTTTCTCTGCAAATGGTCTCAATCTTTATGTTAGCCTTGTTTTGTTATGTATTGGAAGTTTGAATGTTGGGTTTTTGTTTATTAGTTGTTTTAGATGCAAAATCGTGTGACTTTTTGGCTTTGAATTGGATTTGACATTATTTCTCTGCACCCTCAATGCACTGCTGAATTTATCAATATTTGGTTCAAAATCGGATTTTTAGAGGCGGGTCTTGTTTATTTTGCTATCTATCTTAAGATTTATTCTATGGAATGAATCTTGTTTGTGTGTACGCGCGCGCAAGGAATATCGATTTTTAAGACCATGCTGGTTGTTTAAAAGTTTTGAGATGTTATGCATATAAGATTTAAGGTCTATTATGGCGTCCTTCTCTTAATTTGTTTTCTCATACAGTATTCTTAATTTTGCTTAATAGTAAAGTATTCAAACATGTATATGTTTCATATATATGAACAAAATTGATATTTAGAATCCTCAAGCTTGTCTCTAATTGCAATGGCTGTGAGAATGTCCTCTTTCAAATAATTCGCTCAAAATATTGGATTTTGAGACATTTTGAAATTATAGACTTTCAGTTCATTTTTGTCTTGATCTCCTTTGATATTGCTGTAATGGTTAATTGTTCTTCTCTAAAATTTATCTCGCAGATCTGTTTCTTTGATTCTATTTTTTTATGAGTCAATATATGTTTGTATATAGGGAAAGGGAAAAGCTTTTAGCTTTCTATTTAATTACAGAAAATAGCAGGTAAAGGTATGTGCGAGAAAAAGACACAAAAGAAAAACTAACTCACGAGGATTCTTTGATTTAGTTCTGTTTTTCTTATTCTTGAGAGTAGCTGTAAAGAAATTAATTTTATTGTCTCTCAGTTGGGGATTGATTGTTTCTTGTCCCCAAACTTTGAAATGGATTCAAGCAGATAATATGTGTGGGTCTATAAATGGAATGATAACAGGATGAAGTTCACTTGCTTGCTTCAAAATTTTCTTCTCTTTAAGGTCATCAAATCCAGTGTTTCCTTCTTCAACTAAAAATGGCATGAAGCCATTTTGGAATATCAAACACTTCCCATAACCTGTTCATATGATACTACTTGGGGATGTGGGCATGTGAAAATTAGTGATTTATATGGTGGAGGAACCCCACAAGAGACTTAGGCCATGCTTTAAATTTATTATGCTGTTGTTCCATTTATACTACCTTTCCAGATTTCAATAATTACGACCATGTCTTTCGGGTCATATGATATGAGTTTAGGTTGCTTGTATACCTCTTCTTTTACCAAGTTTTTGCCTTTAGCGATATTTTTTGGTTAAAAAAAGTTAATTGTCCAGAAAAAAATAATATTGAAAGTTCTTTCCTTTCTAAATTGATTACTATCCTCTGTTAATCATACATACGAATTGATATCTGTCAAAATATGCGACTTAATAATCCCTCATCTGTCACTCTGAGAATTTCCTGTATTCGTTTTTCAAAACACCTTCAACTTTTCACATTATTCATCTGTTGATATTAGTTGCTGTGATGTATGCTTTGCTTAGTTGAATTGATATTGTAAGTTGATATTATATATCTTTCTGCTACATATCTAGTAGTGGTGATCAAACAGACTCAAGCATTATATAAGCTATCTAGGTGGTAAACTGTTTCATTTAAAAAAAAAAATGATTAGTGATATTAAGACTACTGAGAATGTACCTTAGAGCTCATGCGAGCTTGAGGTTGTCTGATCACCACTTCTTATGTTCAGTTGGTTTTCACTAATGATTTACTACCAGGTCCTCTGTTTTTATTTACTGGCAATAGTGGCTTTGTGGACATATGAGAGGAGATCAAGACATGGATTATTGGAAACCTGAAGAGGAGAATATTGCGTCAATGTTCAGTCCTGACAAAGATACTGGCACCCAAATTCCAACCCAAGCACAATCTATTGTAGAAGGATCAAGCACAGTTGTGGTGTCAGAGTACAAACCTGTTCCTGATGTAGACTATCTACAGGTGTGTAAAATTTCCATTGCAAACTTGTTCTTCAGTTGAAAAATTGTTTTTAATGGTTAATTATGAAAAGTGAATGTCCAACCTGATCCCACTCTTTTAGATGCCAACACAATCACTCCACTGCTTTGGTATTTGGTCTGGCTGTGGAGAAAATTTTATCCACAATAACCCATGGGAATTGCTTATGATATTATCATTAGAATGTTTAAATGGCCTCTGAATATATAATCTTATTAGCTTATTATACATGATAGTTTTTCCCCCTCTTTCTAATAGAAATATTCAGAAAAATCGTGATTCCAGCTTTCTTCTATGCATGCCATTTTTGGTGTGCTACATCTCAAATAAATAATTTCTTCTGCCATGTTACTGATGCTTTAATCACAGTCAAAGTCACAATTTTCAAGTTTCAACCATTTCCAGTGCTTCTTCTTCTTGTTTAGTTAATTCTTAGTCTTTGAAATCTGTATTCAACACTAAGTCTTTACCTTTTTTGCAGGAATTATTGGCCATTCAACAACAAGGACCTAGAGCTATTGGCTTTTTTGGGACACGGAATATGGGATTCATGCATCAAGAGCTCATCGAGATTCTTAGTTATGCATTGGTTATAACAGTAAGATGCATTACCTCATTCCTTCATATTTTAGTTTTATATGTGGCCTATGGGTATTTGTTGAGCACACCAGTTATTTGCTCAATGCTAAGTCTCTATGTAAATATGTTTGATTCTTCTAATTCTTGAATTCCTGAAATTGTTGCATATATTTTGGTTTCAGAAAAATCACATTTATACATCAGGTGCATCTGGGACTAATGCAGCGGTTATCAGAGGTGCTTTAAGAGCAGAGAAAACAGAGCTGCTTACAGTAATCTTGCCTCAAAGTTTGAAAAAGCAACCACCTGAGAGCCAGGAATTACTGGCAAAAGTAAGAGTTTAATTGTGACATTCATTCATGCAATGCTCTGCCAGGCTACCTGTTTTGATAATTGCACCTTTGGAGGCATTCTATTTGTATTGCTGTAATTCTTTCTATGTGACTTCTGCTCATGACTTTTATAGAAAGGAAGTCTTGTATAGTCAAGCCTGTACATATCTCCTATCCCATAATCCTACATGATTAGCCTGATATCATCTATGCGAGAGACAATTTTTTTAAGGAGCCAATCTGTACTGGTGGTAGGACTAGTCAAAAGAAAAATTTTTGTTCTCCACTAGGGCATAGCAACCCCTAATTTCTTGTGAACTACAGCACAAGCTTATATAGTTGGAGACTCTAGTAGACAGCCTGTTTGATATTTGATTTGTTACTTTCTCAAGCATTGTTTTCTGTTAAGGAGATTACAGAATCACAAGGGGGTTGGGAGTGGCTAAAGGGTTTGTGATGGTTTTTTCAAACATGTAAATTTTGATTTTTTTTAATTATGTTTCATATTTTTTTTGTGCATATATTTGAATCAAATTCTAGGAATTGAATGGAGCATTAGGTGTTGAGGGAAAATGATATTATTAGCTTGAGCATCGACTGGCAATGTGCCAAGAAAGAGTCCAAATTCAGCAGTAGAAAATAACAAATATCCAGCTCTGAAGACAACTTATGGTTTTACATTAATTAGCCACTATTTTGGGTTTGCAGGTGCAGAATGTGATAGAGAAGCCTCACAATGATCATCTACCACTTATTGAAGCCAGCAGGTTTGTACTAACAGGTTATTCTTCTAGCATGTAAATAACTTGAAACCGAGTAATTCTGTCTATTAGCAAGCCTCTCAAAATGTGAAATATGAGATAAGTTTGTCAGAGGCAAACTGATTATAGAGTTGTAAAATGCTAAAGTTTCCCATGAAGTATTGAATAATGGAAAATGTTTTTTTGCACGTTTTAAGTTTCTATATTATTAGAAAAAATAGCCATTTGACGGAGAGAAAGCATTCCCCTTTCATCTTTTTTCTCGAGTCTAGACTATGATCTGTTATAAGCCCCCTTGAGAATGATAAGTAAAATTGGCATCCGGGTTCTTGATTTCATGGCTTGAGATTGGAGTCCAGAGTTCTTTGGTGAAATGGCGGCTTGAGGTTGGAGTCTAGAGTTCTTTGGTGAAAATGGTGGCAATTGTTCCTTTATTGAAATTACTTCACTTATTCATAGATTTGTCAGTCCATACTGTATGAATGAGCTTGATGTCCTGCTTAACTTCTAACAAACAAGTCCATCAAATCCCTACTCTTGGCTTTTGCATTGGTGGGAGGTTAAGCGGCTTTATTTGCAGTGAAATTCTTTATCAAATCTTTTATGTAGTTTGATAAGCACGAAGTTTCCTGATGGTTTTCTTGTGATAAAATTGCAGGTTGTGTAATATGGACATCATCTCACATGTACAACAAGTCATTTGCTTTGCCTTCCATGATAGCAAGTTGCTTATGGAAACTTGTCAAGAAGCTAAAAACCTCCGGAAAATTGTTACTTTCTTTTACCTAGACTAAATCTATTGGTTCATTTGCCTATAAGATGCTTTGAGAGAGAAAAAAAAAAAAAAAAAAAAAAAGAGATTTTGCTTATTCTTTTTGTCTGTAAATTAGGTGAATGGGAATGCTTTACGTTTGCAAATTATAACAGCAGTGGTGAAGGAAGCCAATTTGCTCCTCTTCATTGGAAAGATGAGAAATAGGTTCTCATTTACTATTTTTAACAGAAGACTTGGGATTGAGAAAATGAAGTGTTCATATTCAATATTGTATTCATGTTTCGGTGCTATATGTTAATTATCTGTTACCTTTATGGAGAAGGCGTTGATGACATCTTGCATTTTGTCGCTGCTTTCTTTGTTGAACTCGAGTAAATGTTAATTTCTTTAGGTGAAAAACCTTGTAAAGAGGCTGATTGCAGAGCTCAAATGTCAGAATTTCTGTGCTAGCTAATATAACAGTATTCCATAGAATATTTGGAAAGTTAATATAACAGTTTCTACAAGACAGCCAACGATTAATATATCTCGTGTTATCTAGATTTACACTTCAGGTCTTGTCAAATAACAACTCAGAACTTTAGATAATTTCAGTAACATTTAATCAAATGCTTATTGGTACATGTAATGGTTTAATATTCCTTTATTTGTTAGCAATGCCCAATTCTTGAAAGGAAAGTCTTGGAAAGAAAAGGATGAAATTGTAATTTGCATAAAAAATGAAAAAAGGAATTAGGTGCAGTTTAGAATAAAATTTAGGAAGTCATTTTGTAAGTTGTCCAATAATCATCCAGGAAACCTTGCGTTTGTTAAAAACGACATCGTATTTGAAATCGGATATTTATCTCTGCTTTTTCCCATTTCTTCAACTTCACTCCGAGAGCTCTCAAGAACTTTCTCCTCTTAATAAACACGCACAGACGAGAAGCACTGAAATGGCGGCGAGAGGAGCTTTGCTGAAGTACCTGAGAGTGAACGTACAGACCGTACCTCAAATCCCTAGACCTACTACTAGCCTCTTTGATCTTTCCTTCAATGCGATAGTCCGCCGTTTCTCGGAGGAGGTGAGGGGCTCCTTCCTTGACAAATCTGAGGTCACAGATCGTGTCGTCAATGTCGTCAAGAACTTCCAGAAGGTCGATCCTTCAAAGGTAATTTCTTTTTTTATTTCAAATACTAATATTTACTCTTCACTGATTCAATTATAAGACTCCGGATTTTGATGGATTATGCGTTGTTTGGCGATTGAAACAAAATGTATAAGAAGGATTTTTTTTTAATTCATTTTTCCAGGATAAATTTGCTATGCCTACTATAAGTGTGTTTTGGAAACTTTGTCGTTTGATATGTTTACCATTGCAATAGTCAAATGGGTACATCTAGTTTTTACTTATCTGTGAAATAAATGGCTTTTCAGAATGACTCTCCTTTTTGGATGGGTTAAAGGGCCACTTTGGATTATGGTTCTTGTGTTTATTAGCCTGTATTTTCTCCTTATAAGTCTTGATTGTGATTTTTTATATATGGTAGCTACCTAGCTGGTTCGTTTATATGCTCATTATCAGTTGTTGTTTGCTTATTTTTGATGGGTGATTCAAGCAATATGCTTCTGTTGTTTGAGTGTTTCCAAGTCATTGTTTTAGCCATCTGTTTAGATGTTGTTGTTTGTCTTCTGTCTGTTTTGCTGATCGATAGAGTTCCTTTTCTATAAGGATCAGTTGGATATCAGTTTAATAGCTGTTGCTGATTAGCTGTTTTTCCTGATGATCAAATCTTTAATTAGTATGTTATTAATTAAAAGATTTAGAAGAAAAATAATTAATCAAATCTACCCTCCTGCTCCTTTCTGAACACACACATAACCCATCCAACATTTAGAAAAACTTGTTCTAAATCGCAGTGGTCATTTAGAATTATGATACCTTATAGTTGAAGCTATTTTACACCACAATATCTCTGAACTGAGATTTAGATTGAACTGTATATTTGTCACCATCACTGCTATCAAAGATTGTGCAAAGATTGGTGAGTTACGACTTTGATTGATTAGGGCTTGAGTGGAATGGTTATCCATTCACAATTCAAATGTCCCCTCTCTTTCCAAAAGGAAGCAATATAATCCATTTATATGTCCAAATTTGAATACAACATGTGATGTGAGCCAACTTTTCTTGCCCTTTACTGTTTCAATGCTTTCCTTGCATTCCTTTTGAAAGGATCTCTATGTGATTTTTTATTATGGACTTGCTTTTAGTTGTATCAGCCAAAAAAGCTATGTTGATTAGATGGTTATCACACAGGGAACATTTATCTACAAATATGATCCTGGTTGATATGTTTTTCTCCTTTTCAGGTCACACCAAATGCCCATTTCCAGAATGATCTTGGGTTAGATAGTTTGGATACTGTGGAGGTTGTGATGGCCCTTGAAGAAGAGTTTGGATTTGAGATTCCAGATAATGAAGCGGACAAGATCAGTTCCGTCAATCTCGCTGTCGACTTTATAGCTTCACACCCTCAGGCGAAATAGGGAACACTGCAAAGCTTTAAGTGTTATTTTGTTCTTTTCTACGAGGAATTAGCAACTTAAGTAAAATTCTCGAATCTTTGGTCTCTAATTTTCTTTTGAACAAAATGTTATGGATGCCTTGGGTTTATCCATTCCCGAATTCTGTTTGAAGAGGATTGAGTTTCGTATTTGTAGATTGAACTGTTACTCTGCCAGTTGGAAGGATTTGTAATGGTCCAATGGGCAAAACTGCTGGTTGAACTAGTTGTTCATTGCCTATATAAAGTTTAATTTCAATAAAATTTTCATAGGCCATTTCCTAGCTGAATTTTGATTGGCCTGAAAATTGTTATGTGCATTTGAAATGCTACGACAATGAGGCAATATATTTATTTGGTGTTACAGGGGTAATTAACAATGACACAATAATTCATTGCTTCATAGTTCACAAGGCCTTTTTTCTTAACCTTGTTTAGTTCTTTAAGGGTGAAATTCACAGTAGAAGTTTTGAAATGGCCAATTAAATGGACATGTGGTATGGAAAGCTTACTTAGATGTTTATTTTGTTCAGTTTATAGATCAATTCCTGAAACAAAGTTCAAGAATTTTTAGGTCTTTAGAATTTGGTAAGATCAGGAGTGCATGTTTTGTTCAGGACAAGCTTGCGCTGCAGCTGACTGATGGTAACAATTGTAATACGTATGTTGGTTAGTCTGAGTTCATCCTTGGTAGTACGAAGAGATCATGAATTTAAATTTTACCTCGAACGTCTTCTTTTCTTAAATTCTTTTTGATATACAAATAGAAACGATTGTATTGTCCATGAAAAAAAAAAACCTTAATTTGTGAATAATTTTTTAATAAGAAAATGCAGTAGAGTTTATCATTAATTGCACAATCCTGCTGAAATATGAACACCGGCTCTGTATATTTTATTTCTTTTTTTTTTTTTCATTGTTAGAGTAAAACTTTTAATTGGCTGAGAAACCTCAGATAATTTTGATTGGCTAATTGATGGGTCCCAAAAGTTTCTGATTGGCCAATTTGGCCATTAATACATCATCATATTTATTCACACTCCACGAGACACTTTGAAGATGTTTAAGTTAAATTAGAGTCAACTAAACAAGAAACAAAAACTAAGTATATTTATTTCCTCTTTCAGAACTACCCTTGCTTTATAAAAGAATTACATAAATGCTTATTGCCCTCAATAAGGGTTGGCCTTTTAGGTTCTTGGGAATGTCAAATGTGCTTTGATTGTTTTCCATAGGAAATTTTGCAAAGATGGTAAAAGAGTAAACGTATAACAAGGGAGGAAAGAAAACAATGGAGGCATGTTCCTCATGATATTTCCTTACTAATTTATTTCACACATTAATTTCTTTTTTTTTTAAGGATTGTTTCCCTAAAATAAAAAGCTTTCAATTAACATTTGAGTTCACATTTTTTATAGTTCTAAGAATAATATCAGTATTATTGACTTAATATTGATATATAAAAATAAAAAACATATCTAAAAGTCTTCTAATTGAATCCAATAAATAATAAAAATACATCTTTTATGTTTTAATTTTAAAATTTAATTTCTTCGTTTGGAGATGAATTTCTAATTAACATGTGAAGAGTAAATTTTACTTTATAATTAACTTGTAAGATATAAAATTAATTTATTGTGTTAATCTTGTATTTTCTTTGAAAGCAAACTCAATTGTCCACTATTGGAAAAACAGAATTTACACTTAAAAACCTAATGCTTTATTATTGAATTTATCTTTATTATTATTCTAGTCACAAAACAATATTCATCAAAGTTTGATTAAAATAGTTGAACTGAATCTTTTCTTAGATTGTTTGAACCCAAAATAATGAATCTTTTGCTGGTAAGATGAGTATGTAGTCTAAGAGAGTTAAGCTTTAGGTTTGTCAAAAACTCACTAATGTTGAAATTATAAGCTTTTAGTTGAATGAATCTTGAGAAAAAATATTTATTTTTATAGTTTTAAGAGATGAGAAATCATAAAGTTAATTATCTTATTTAGCTTGATAATCTTTTTTTTATACTGGTTTATTTCAACTATTGAATAAAATTAAATGGATAAGTAATAATATCAATAAGAATGAGAGGTGATATCTTAAAAAAAAAATTGTGTTATACAATATGGACTTGAGTTTTACAGTGAGATAATACTGATGCTCTTAGTTTGTTGTGTTAACATTCTTATTTTAACACAATTTATTTTTATTGTCGGTAGTTTGAAAATCAATTTTTAAACTCTTTTTTTCAAGTAAGCACTAAATAAAAATATGAATTCAATGTAAAACTAAGAATTTTTACAAGTAGATGATAATTATCGAGCCGCTTCGTCATTGAGCTGCTAAACTGCAAAATTTCTATGACATGAAAGTCTCTTTGAACCAAAATTTCAATATATTATGAACTTAAAGTCTAGGACTATTATTATATGCACGAAACATATTTTTAATAGAATTTTTGTCTAAAAATCCAATAGAATACTATATTTTTATCCCTCAACAAATAATTTTATCCACCTAGTAATGACATATTTTTCTCCTAATGTAAAGAATTATCTTTTACGTTAAAAAAATAGGAATAGAGAAAAAGAGCACTAAAATGAGCATAGAAACCACATAATATAAGAAAACTAAACTATAATTGGAGTTTGCAACGTCCTCCCGTGTTCTCATTGGCCATAACCATAAAAAAGTTATGAAATTTATAAAAGAAGGGGCCCCATTAAAATAATTAATCAACAAAATCAACTCTAATTTTTGAAGGTGCAAAAATTAAAGAAAGAAGAAAACTTTCCAAATCACATCCAGGTAAAAGCCAATGGCGACCCACAAAAATTCCCACTTAGCACTAGATCCACCACCATCCCCCACTTGAAACGGCAACTCACTGGTCCATGGTCAAAGAAACAAATAATGGCAATGGTGATGGCACGAATTGTAATTTAACGAGAAACCCAGGTCAATTAAGAATCACGATTCCTATAACTAGTTAGTACCTAGGCTCCTCTCAAGCCAACTACAACTAGATCGCTGCCATTTTCCACAAAATGGCTGAGCTTTCTATAATTAAGCTTCTTATTACACTTAAGTTTTTGTTATTTTTGAGTCTTTTTCTTCAATTTTCAGTTGCTGAGATCATTTTTGAGGAGAAATTTGATGGTAAAGTTTTCTTCTTTTATTTAGTTTTTATCCCTTTCTTGTTTGTGGTTCATTCCTTTTTTATGTTTCTTGAGATGCCATTTTTTTATCCCTTTCTTGTTTTGGTTCAGTGCTTTTGATGTTTCTTGAAATGCTATGTTTGGTTAGGAAATCTAAGAAAAGAAAAAATTTTGAACTCTATTTCACTTGTTTTTGTTATTTGCCATGTTGTGTTGTTGCCATGTCATCAACTGAAAAGCAGCAAAAGCTTATTTTCGTTAACTAACTCTTGGACGGCGTTTTTTTTTTTTTTTGTTTTTTGGGCCCCATGGTCTGTTTGATTGGTGAGAAAAAAATCCTAGAAGTAAAAAAAAGAGTAAGAATTTTGAGATGGAAATTTAATTTTGTAATACCCTTTTCGCTATACTGATGATGCAGGTAATGATTTGGTTGAAAACTATTGGGTTGACATTTTGATGATCAATTTGTTAATTCTCCGAGAACTAGAGAGAGAGAGAGAGAGAGAGAGAGAGAGAGAGTTGAGAAAATGAAAGTTTTGAGATTATGGCCTTTTAATTTAATTTCTTTGTTGATGCTTCATAGAGACATTAAACCACTAACATAACTAAAATTATGTCTGCTTGCACTTCTGTTATATTAAAAGCTTAACTTACTGTAATGTCAATCTTGTAATTGCTCTTTGTGAAAGGCAATTAGCTTCGGCTTTCTATTCTAGGGACTATTCTTGGTTGAAAGTCAACTGCATTTTATGATAACTTTTGTTTTCTTGGTGGAAAAAGATGGGTGGCAGAGCCGTTGGGTTAGATCAGATTGGAAGAGAAGTGAAGGCAAGGCCGGCTCGTTCAAACACACAGCTGGGAAGTGGTCTGGAGATCCAGATGACAAAGGTATACTCTTTCTGTTTCTTGATTAGTTTCCAAAATAAAGATGTTACTTTAATTGTATTTTGTATGTCAAAATAAAGATTGACAAACTGCATATCCTCATTTTTATATTGTACCATGGAAAATAATGACAATGGCTTTAGCTGAGAAGGGAAAATATGAAAAAGGGAATGTAACCCATGTTTTAATTGGACCTTTCCTGAGCTTTGTGCTCAATATTCTTATGGGGCAATCAAATTAACCGAATATCTATCTAGAATAGTATTTGGCAGAAGCAGCTTTTTCCCCTTTTAACCTGTTGAGTATATAAGCATACATCAAATGCTTTAAATTTGAAAAGAAATAGTACTCATTTTGGTGATATTCTAGCTGTGTTTTTCTGGAATTTTTGTGGCTAGTTTATTCTTCTAGCATTTTAGCAGTTGCTTAAATATGACAGCAACTTGGCAGTTAGTGAAACCATATCACAATAACTAGTCTTTTGCTTAAATGTATAGTATCTTCTGCTTTAGAATAGAACTTAGAATAGATCCCGATACGTTACTCAAATAGAACTTCATTTTCAACTTTTTTATGTTGGTTTTACGGTGACTAATGAAAATAGGAAGTTGACAGAACCAATAATGCACTGCTTTCATTGAATCTTTTTGATTTTGTGCATTTTGATTTTTACTTCATTGCTACATTCAATTTTCATTCTCTAATTTTCTAAATCAAAATATTTCTCAACTGTTAACCATTATATTAACTGTAGGGGTGACTCCAATGAGTTCAACCAGAAGGAATAACCTTTGATTTGGATATTTTTTTAGGTATCCAGACAACAGGTGATGCCAAACATTTTGCAATATCTGCAAAGATCCCAGAGTTCAACAACAAGAATAGAACATTGGTCCTCCAATATTCTATAAGGTATGAGCAGGATATTGAATGTGGCGGTGGTTACATCAAGCTTCTCTCTGGGTTTGTGAATCAAAAGAAATTCGGTGGAGACACTCCATACAGGTTTGTCTTTTATACTATAACACATTTCATGTTATCTACACCTCAAAATTTTTTTTTTGTTGGAAATATTGGGGTACATTTTGTAAAGGATCCCCCACCCTCCCCTCCTCCTTTATTTCAGGTATTCTTTTTCTTGGATTGTATTATGCAAACTGGTAATTAGATAGCCATTTGAAACTGTTAAATCTGCAAAACTTGTACATGTTACAAACATTTGGACTTCCTTAACAAACAGAATCCGAGCCAATCGGCATCATTTATCCTTTTTCATATTCCCTAAGAAATAATTTCCCGAAAATAGCCTTCCTCAGCCACTGTAGAGATTGATAGAGCTTTGTTTTGCTATATGATCAGAGGTAGATACAGGGACCATTTACATCGATATAGACTTGCCACCTCAAGTCTCATTAAGGTTGCATGACCTCGTTGGTCCTACTAATCAGGCAAAGTTCCTATTTAATTTCATAAATGATAATGTAGTTTGTTTCCTATCCTTTGCTACTGTAGATTTTCTTCTGAGTAACCAAGCATCTTTTTGTTAATCCTTTTGCCAAGTGGAAACCAATTAAATTTATCTTATTTGCGAGTAACTTGGGATCAACTTACTGAATGTTTTAAAAATAAGCCTAAGCCAATTACTGCTCATTAACTATAGGTTCCCATGAAACTTAAATTAAATCACAATACTTTTATGATCTATTTGAATAGATAGTCATTTGAAATGGTAGAATATTCAGACTTGTGATTCAAGTGAAAATCAACATGATTTCAAATCCAAATACTCAATCATTTTAAATGACTATCTATCTAAATAGACCATTAGTTCTTACAAGATGGGACTGAGGTTAGTTCCTTTAAAATCTGCACATTAGTCTATGGTGTATCTGAATGACACATTTTACTTTTCCATATATTTATTGTTTTTTCTTCTAATTTAATATATTTTAGCTTATGTTTCTGAAAAGTACATGATCATCATATCAATTGTTAACCTTTGGGATGGACCACTGCTAAAGCACTCATATTCCATTTCTTTTCCTTCTTGCCTATAATTTACTAGCATTGGCTTCATATTGATACTAAATTTCTTTTCTGCAGTCTAATGTTTGGACCAGATTTATGTGGCACACAAACAAAGAAGCTGCATGTCATACTCTCATACCAGGGCCAAAATTATCCAATCAAGAAGGATTTGGAATGTGAAACAGACAAGTTGACTCATTTCTACACATTTATTCTAAGGCCTGATGCAAGTTATAGCATCCTCATTGATGGCCGGGAAAGGGATTCTGGAAGCATGTATACAGACTGGGATATTCTTCCTCCACGAAAAATTAGAGTCACCAAGGCAAAAAAGGTTTCATTTTAAGTTTTTAGAAGCTCTCTCTCTGGCTTAACCCTGTCAAATGACTAGAATCTGATTATTTTTTGGTTGTTCTTAACCACCTTGACTCAGCAGGTTTTATGGCTTGCCCTTTTAACATTTTTGTTTCTACTTTTCACAGCCTGCAGACTGGGATGACAGGGAATATATTGATGATCCTAATGCTGTAAAACCTGAGGTATTAAACCTTGTATATCCTTTGTATTGATTGTCTAAATTGTGTAATTATAGTGCATAAAGTACCCTCATTTTTGTTCGATATTGTAGGGATATGATAAAATTCCAAAAGAAATTCCTGACCCAAGTGCTAAAGAGGTCAGTTGATTTACTTAAAGGATAGTTTGGTTTGTCGTGCTTTATTTTATTATTATTTTTTTTAAGGGGGTTGGGGCTTGGATGATTATGGGAAACAAAATAATATGAAATCTATTACTGTGTCCCTGGATTAGCCTGATGATTGGGATGAAGAAGTGAATGGCATATGGAAACCGCCAAAGATACCAAATCCAGCATATAAAGGACCATGGAGGCCCAAGGTATGGTATTAATAAAAGCTTAAACCTTTTGCTTCATTGCAGTTTTTCACTGGTGTTACTTTTCTGATATTGGCAGAGAATCAAGAACCCTAACTACAAGGGGAAATGGAAGATTCCTTATATTGATAATCCAGGTATTCTTGCACACATCTGTTTTAATTAAAACTTCTGTGAAAATTTTGCAATAAAGGTCTAACCCCCTTTTAATTTTTCATCTTTCCCCGCAATATTTCCAGAGTTTGAAGACGACCCTGATCTTTATGTGCTTAAGCCGATAAAATATGTGGGAATTGAAGTTTGGCAGGTAGGAATTATCAAACATCTTTATTTGGACATTCTCTGATCTTTATGTTTCAACAGTGATTTTATTTCTAATTTGAGTATTGTCTATTATGTGTTGGCATGCAGGTGAAGGCCGGGTCAGTCTTTGACAATGTTTTGATATGTGATGATCCGGAATACGCAAAAGAAGTAATTCAGGAAGTTTTTGCCAATAGAGAGGTGTGTCCTGCTTCCTGATGGTGGCGGATGCTAGCTTCATAATGTCATATTTTAGTTACTTTTACGAATTGTTTTGCCATATAATGTTATTAATTTTATATTTATCTTTGGAATTTCAGATAGAAAAGGAAGCATTCGAGGAATCAGAAAAAATCAGAAAAGCTAGAGAGGAAGAGGTTAGTTACCAGACAATTTTGTTTTTATGTTCTGTTGCTTCCCTTGGGAGCTTTTTAATTCTTCAATGATTTTCTAAATACCTTAAATTCTTGCATACAGGAAGCTCAAAGAACTATAGAGGAAGGTGAAAAGAGGAGAAGAGAAAGAGGATATGATCGACGCAACCGATATAGATACAGAGATAAATACAGAAGGGTTTGTACCTCATATGCCTTACACTTATTCCACTTATTTTCTACTAGCCATTTGTATTTCATGATTACCTTTGTCATGAGTCTCAAATAGCTAACTGGACCTTTTATTCTTTTTCATTACCTGTGAAGTTGTGTTCACAAAACCAACTTTCTGAAGCATCTTCGCATTATTTTAAAAAATTTAATGACATGATCAATTTTTTTTTTCTGTAATTTTTGGTGTATTTTGCACTGCCATGCCTAGTTTTATTCATAAATAACAACAAATTCTGACTTGGATGTCATATTTTGCAGCATGATTACTTGGATGATTATCATGTAAGATTCAAAACTTTACCTTTTCCTATATTTACCAAAAGCTAATTGTATTGTGTATTGATGTTCACTTCTACTACTAGCACTTCTGAACACAGAGATTTGAAAAGGGAATTTTTTTTTTTCGCAATTCCCTCAGCAGATTGATAATTTCACTATTATTACTGAATCTTTGTTCTCCAAAATTTCTCTAGCTGTTGATGATACTCTATGCAACTACTAGCAATTTGCCTTTTTTTTTTTTACAGATTCTTCCCCACAGATTGATCATTTAACTATTATTTCTGAAAATATTATTATCCAAAATTTCTCTGGCTTTTGAAAACATGCCCATTTGATGCTCTATGCAACTGCTAGTATGATTATTTTCCACGCAGAATAGTCATTTGATAATGTTACATTGCTTATACATTGAACCTCACATTGTAGGTGTAAACATGGAGCATATAATCTTGTATTTTCTGAATTACCATCAAGTACCAGATTAACTAAAAATCCTTTTTTTTTTTCTTTATTTGCTTTTCAGGATGAGCTGTGAATGGTTTTCATCTTCTTTCCTCTTCAGTGGAATTTGAAATCAACCACAATTACCTTGGAATAGTTGTCTTGATTCTTGTACCATTTTCAGCTGTAACTCTACTAGAAGAAATTAAAGCAATAATATGTTCTCTTCTATGCATCAACTTTTTATGGATTGAATTTTCTATAGGTCAGTTGTATCATATACTGCATGGTATTACCATTCAGTCTATCAATCAAGTTTTGGAGGTATGCAGAGAACTAAACACTGGAATGATTTAAATTATAGATGGAGGAATTAATTTACTCGAAAGCTTCTAAATTTTTATTTTGATATTGTTCATAGTTTTATGATATTTATGAAACGCAGAAAAGAATTCACAATGTGAATACATTGAGAGGAAGATAGTTTAAACATAAAGCCAACTACTATAATACATGTTTGTTTCATGTATGACTACAATGGCAATGAAGGGATAAGCAACAAAAATTACCAATTTTTCAAGTATCAAAATTACCAGTTATACATTAATTGAAATGTTCTCTACCTTCCTGGTAGGAAGCACCACATTTTTGTTTCCAGGGAAAGCATTTCGAGATATGTCTACCAGAGCCTTGAAACTATATGGTTCATGCATAGATAGCTCTGACAAAACTTTCCTGTTCAGTTGAATGTTCTCCTTCATCAGACCATGCATGAAGTTGCCATAGTTAACCTGATAAAAAAGTGTACAATAGGCCAATGGAAAACAAAATGTCAGTACGACAGTACCCATTCATAAATATATTTAAAACCCCAGATTTATGCGCTCATCAATCTCCTCTCACCTGTTCTTTTGAAAATTTCCAATATAAAGAAAGAGGACATCCCATAGGTTACTCAGACAAGGCGGACGCATTTTCAACTATTACTAGAAACACCTGACTTTCACTATTTGTTTCAGATACTTCTATCTCAAAAGATTTTCCCATCGCACACCAAAATTCTCCCTTAAATACAACAAAGCAAATATAGGTAAAAAGAAAAGGCACAAGAATTCTCATTCTAACCAATGAAAATCAAATATGCACTTTTATGCATGGATTAATGTGCTACTCAAATAAAAAAATGAGAAAAGCAATCACAAGGTAGATAAGCTAGGTTCTACATTTCAGTTCACGGAGAAAACTTCTAGTTTTCAATGTTTGTTTCAAAAAAAGAAGAAAAGATGGGAAAGTAGAAATATCAAAAGGGTTTTCTCACATCCACCAAAACTTTCCTATTAATATGTGAAATCTAGCATAAAGTTGAGTACTCAAAAGAACAGGCATCAGACACCCATCCACCCCCATCAAAAGTCCACCAAATAGAAAACCCTCCTATCAAGTATACTGAATTTGTAACTCCCAGGGTGACACAAATGATTTTGTTATCAATAATCTGCAGAAAGAAGGGTACTGTCAATTTGCTCCATAGAGATTGGCATGTAATAGAATCAACAAATAACTGGATATACTGCAAGCAGAGTACAACATTCCATAGAAATCAAAATCCCTATAGAACATGTCAATCCTTTCTCCAAGTGTTAGATCATCTTTTGATCAACCGTCTGTGAATCAAGGACAATAATAATACATTTATAAAGAGCTTAAGCTCGCTTTAAGCTATCCGGTTAACTATATAGTGGGTCATTAATTCCCCTGAGCTCACCCAACTCTAACCACTTTGCCAATTGATACACAGGTTCTAGGCTCTACTAAAACCTCTGGAGCAAGCTAAAGCAATCCATATAAGAATAAATGTAGCGACTTTTCCACATAATACTGAAAACAACAGAACCTCTGGAGCAAGCTAAAGCAATCTATATAAGAATAAACGTAGCAACTTTTCCACATAATACTGAAAACAGCAGCTAAATTTGACAGATGTTCACCAAAATTATCACTAAATCAATTTACAGTCATAGAGTTTCAATTGGTTGCAATAAATTGTAATAACTTTAATCGAGTTTAATATATTAACTTCAATCAGGCACTAGGCAGAGGCACTCCAATTATAATTTTTTTTTATAATTTTTAATACTATTCGAATGAAAAAATGAATTAGCTTAATCAAATAGAAAAGAACACTTCGGTCTTAGTTTTATGGTCATAAAAATAACATCTTACGCCGTGTTGGCGGGTTCCGCCATTGATGCGTTGAATCCAGAGGGATCGCATGTCTCGTTTCTTGTTGCGACGATCTCTATATGAATACTGCAAGGCCTTCTCCACTCGCTCTCTTGCTAGCCGTATACAGTTCTTTGCTCTTCCCCTGAACCCTTTTGCTAGTTTTAGTATCTCTTTCTTATTCATCTTTCTCCACCGTCTCTTTCCCCTGAACCATTTCACAATCAAAACCAAAAAAATTTTGAACTTTAATTGAAAATAGTATCAAACCAAGATTTCTGGGATCATTCACCTTCGACCTTTGCTATTACAGTTGGTGCTGGTGGCTGTGGATTTCAATCAATTCACAGATCCTGCAGCAGACCACTCCGAAACTGATGATGAAACGCCTGAATGAGTGATCAGCACAGCAGTTTGAAGGGTGCGGCGGCGGCGTAAGATGAAAAGAAAATGGGACTATGGGAGAGTTTATAATGTGATCAAACGGCGTCGTGTTTTGGGCAATAATCGTAACAAAAGCACTCCGTTTTTAATATATATATATATATATATTTCGGAGGAAACTAGACTTGTGTAATAACATGTCTAGAAAATATAATATGGTATGATTATATACTTTGTGGATCCAATTGTGTATATATATTTATGTCAATTATGTTCTAAATTTATCATATATATTTGTTAATTATATTCTAAATTAGAAAATTTAATTGTAATTACATCTTAAAATTAAATAAATAATAAAATTTTTATATTAATTTAAAAAATAAATATAAATTTGATCTTTAAATTTATTATATTATGCTTTCAATATAATTTTTAAATTTCAATAAAAATTATTGGAGTTTTCCAAATTTATGAAATTGACGAACTACTAATGAAATTAATTATTTAATAATTTAAATTTATAAAATTAAATATGATATAATATATTTAAGGATAAATTTAATTTTTTGATATTTTAATTAATAAAATTTTATTTATAATTATGACTAAAGATAAAATTTTAATTAAAATTTCAAATTCAAATAAAATTATCATAAAATATGTTTAAAATATATATATATATAATTTAGGATAAGCCTTATTAATATTTAACTATTATAGTTATTATTATTATTATTCTTTGAGCTATATATGGGTTACAAACTGCTTCATTTTGCTGTAGTAGGAGATCTGGCCCAATAACATATTGTCAAACCAGCCCAACTATTACGTTTTCGAACCCAAAGATCTCCCTCTCATCAGCGTAACTCTCTGCTATCTCCTCTCACACGCACACAGATCCTCCCTATTTGCCTTTTGATTTGAGATCTGTTATCGCTTTCACAAACCCTAACACACACTCAGAGTCTAGAAGAGAAGAGAAACAGTAAAATCGCAGCAGTGAGAAAAGAAAAGTGAAAAAGAGCAGAGAATTCTCTCCTTCTATGAACTGTTGCTGTATTGAACCCTAAACACGATTTTGACTAAGGAAAAAAAAAAATTCATCTACTTCTAAATAGAAATTTGTGAGACCTTTTACCTCTTTCGTGTTCAGTTGCATTCTTTTGTTTGAGCTATTATTAGTCATTGCATGTTCATATTTTGACCATGTCCATTGTTTTATGTGAGACATATGTATAAGAAAAGATAAGAAAAAGGTAATGAGTAGGCTGTCATTTAGGCCTCGGCCATTAGATATCCATAAGAAGCTTCCAATTGTTAAGTCTGTAAAGGATTTTGAAGAAGATGATACTCCCACTTCTACTCGCAACTCTCAGCTCCTCCGCATTGCTGCAGTTGACGTTGATAATGAGGTAATTTCTTCAATATTGCTTGGAATTTGCTTTCCAAATCACTAGCTGTGTAACATTGATATAAACATACTGGTATGCTTGTCAATGAGGATATCTATGAAAATTTCTTTTTTTTTTTTTTTAAGGTTCACCACCATATCCCTAGCAAGAAACTAGCTCCTGAAATACCCACCCCTCAGTTTGTTGTTGTCGATACTTATGAAAGAGACTATGCACGCACTTTCAGTCAACCCACATCCTATCTTCGTGCGAGGGGAGGTCTGTGAATTGCAAAAACAATCTTTTATTCATGTTAATATGAAATGCTTAACTGTATTGAACCCTTTGCAGCTCGAGCTGAGATTGGAGAGTTTGTTGAGTACGATCTAGACAATGAGGATGAGGATTGGCTTCACGACTTCAACAAAGAAAGGAAGAATCTTTCACCTGAAAGGTAATTGATATCATCAACATTGCTCTGCCTGGATTTATATGTATATAGATTTTTCAAGCAAAAAAGAACTTGTTCGAAAGGGAGGTGGTGTTGTTGTTGTTGTTGTTGTTGTTTCTTTTCTTTTCTCACCGGACAGTGGTTTATATCACATACATCTTTCTAGTCTTATTTGCTGACTAGAATTAAGTGGAAATTGCTGGCTTACCATTGAACTTCATGAAATTTTGGAAGTCTAATAAACACAATTGCTAAACACAATTGCCAAAATTTTTAATTCTTAAATAAGTTATTGAACCTTTATCATTACATTATTAATTAATTTGCAACTTTTTACATTATTTATTAATTTGCAACTTTCTTCCTCTTCTTATATTTTAATCATATAAGTATGCTTGTTCTTGCAGGTTGGAAACTCTTCTTTTCAAGTTGGAGGTGTTGGATCATAAAGCTCGTGAAAGAGCAGGGGTCATAACTCCAACTCTAGGTTCACCAATCTCTGTGCTTCTACAATTTGATTCTGCAACTGAGGTGAATTGCTGTTTCATAGAGTGGAATCTTCCAAATTTTGATTCTCGTTTTCACTCTTAATATTCTTACATTCACTGTAGGTAGATTGGTTCGTTCCTATTTATTAAAATGACTTATCTAGTATCCATATTTAGCCTTACAGTGAGAAAATACATTTATTAAAATGACTTATCTAGTATCCATATTTAGGCTTATAGTGAGAAAATAAAGGTTTATTTTCCTTAGGTTTTAAATTTTTTGAGAATGCTGATTTTGGGTATTGTTCATGGTATTCTACTGTTATTTGTGTCTATACATACCCCTTATGTTGCTCAATTGCTTGAGCCTTTTAATTTATACTGTTTTCCTCATTCAAGTACTTGTATGTCAGCATGTTTTTTTTGTTCATCAAATTCTCAGTGAACATAGTTCCTGGACAAGGGTGATCTATTTTTTCTACGGTACATCTTCTTTAGATAGAGGAAAGATTTGATTAGGTGATGGATTGTTATCTCCATTTTTTTTTTTTTGAGAAGACTCTCTGCTAGTGTCTCTCAATAATGTGATCCGGGTCCAGGACTTATTTGGTTAGTTGTGAGAATGTGAGGTTGCAGTAAAAGTTTTTATCATGCTCTCAAAACAAAATCAAAAGAAACACACACACAAAGACCACGAGACATGGGGAGGAGGAGGAAGTGTTAATAGAGCATATGATTGGCAAAGGTAGAGAGCGGAATTAACATTTGATTGATATTCTCTTCTATCATTTTGCAATCCAACACATACAGCTTCCCTTTCAATAGCATTATAGATTGTAGTTCTCTTTTTTCCTTCCTTAAAAGTTATAAGAAGTTGGGTCACTTGTAGAAATGGTGATTATGGATTATAGTGCACATTCTGTGGACTTTAGTAGGACTTGAGCCTTGGATGATGTGCGCTAGGAACCATTTTGATTATATTCTTTCATAAATATAAAAATCCATTGGACATATAGATTAGCCTTTTCTGTTTTGTGTTTTCTGTAATTTATGTGAAAAAGCGGGGGAAGGGGGGCTTAGTTGTCCATCTCTAGAGTTTGTTTCTTCCTCTTCTCCTCAAGAAAGTAGATGCCAACTTTCTTATTGATGGAGGATACCTAGGGATTGGAGGCTAATCAGAAGTAAAATGAAATATATGCTATCTAATACTAGTAATGCATGGAAAAGAAAGAGTATCAAGGTAGATTTGGTGGTGTTGAAGCTGCATAAAACAATCACTCTTGCCAAAATAGATTTTGTCTTAAAAGGGGATTGAATGATTGAATGATTGATAGAGTGAGGTAGATGTCACTTGCATGATCAAGTTAAGATGGTTCATTGGAGAAGTTGTAGTATGTTGCTTATGCAATTAAAAATCCCTACTAGCTCAATTGACAATGTCATGTCGTAGAATGTCGGGTGATGAAGAGATGAATGTGGCAGCATGGAGAGAACTGAGCCAGATATGTGAGTGGACCACTTAAATAATGTGCTTTTGTAGAAAGTTGGAAGTGAAAACCATTTACGAAGGAACAGGTAATTGAGATGATTTTATCATGTCTATTATAGATTGATTGATGCAATAGTATAGAAGATTGAACAAATGAAAGCTGTAGGAATGAAGGAGATAAACCAAGGATGACATAAAGCAAAGTAACATGGACGGTTAGTATCATTGAACCTTACAGAAAATGGCACCCCAGATTGTGTGAATACAGTGGTTAAGGGCACACTTCATGTGGCGCTAAGGGCATGAGTGCTAGTGCCTCAACCATAGTGAGGTGATGTTTGTAATGGGCATGCCTTTTTTTAGTCATGAGGCACCTAAAAGATGCATCTTGATAATATTCTTTTTTGTTTGCATAGGTTTACTGGCCAAAAAAATCTCAACTTTAGTCCAATTTGCAATTATGATAAATACTTTTAGATTTTGTCAAGCATGTATACAATCTTAAATATTGGTATCTGTAGAAAAAATCATATTTAGGAGATAATTTTGTATATTATTAGCTTTCCTATTTAAGAGATAATTTAGGAGATAATTAGTTTTTCTATTTAGGAGATAATTTTGTATATTATTAGATTTCCTATTTAGGAGATAATTTAGGAGATAATTAACTTTCTTATTTAGGAGATAATTTTGTATATTATTAGGTTTCCTATTTTTGCTAGGTTAATGTGTATAAAAAGCCGGCATTATTGTTTGGTAATAAAAATAATAGGAATACAATTATCTTTCAATTGTTCATATGGTATCAGAGTCTTCATTGCCATCATTTTTTGTTTGACAAATTATCTCACGGCCTTCATTGCCGAATTTCAATATTTGTTGTCAACTTTGTTTCTGGGATTTTTCTATTCTCTAGTTTGGCCTTCATTGCCAAAGCCTATTATTTTTTCCTTTTATCTTAAACCTTTTTTCCCTTAAGCAAAATGTCATAGACCGGAGAAACCACTTCTTTGACTACGTCTGAACAGTTAAACCGAAACTAACAACCTGGAGATTTGCCGAGCATTCAAGCAACCTATAGATTGGATGGGACAAACTATCTCAAATAGTCTCAACTTGTTCGCACAATTCTCAAAGGGAAAGGAAAAATAAGTCATCTCACAAGTGCAACTCCTAAATCAGACGATCCTCGCCTTGAAACTTGGGAGGAAGAAGATTCAATGATTATGGCTTGGTTGTGGAATTCGATGGTTCCTGAAATAAGTGATACTTGCATGTTCTTGGCAACTGCAAATGAGATTTGGGATGCTATTCAACAAACCTATTCAAAGGCGAAAGATGCAGCTCAAGTTTATGAAGTTAAAATGAAAACAATGGCTGTAAAACAGAGAAGTAGAACTGTCACTGAGTATGCAAATCAATTGAAGTCCTTATGGCAAGAACTTGATCATTATAGGGTGATACAAACTAAATGTTCAGAAGATGCAGCTGTGTTGAAGGATTACATTGAACAGGATCGTGTCTATAATTTTCTTATTGGACTTGATCTAGAGTTTGATCAAGTGAGAATTCAAATTCTTAGAAAACAAGAAATGCCTTGTTTCAATGAAGTGGTAGCACTAATTCGAAGTGAAGAAAGCAGAAGAGGCCTAATGCTTGAATCACAAAGCACAGATGACTCCGCTATGGTGGCTAGTGGCACCACCAAACCAGGAAAAGAAGTAGCTCTTCCAATTGAAAAAATTAAACGAAAACCGAGAAGGATTATGGTGCACCTACTGTAAGAAGTCTCGCCATACTCGTGACAAGTGTTGGAAGCTCCATAGAAAGCCTCCAAGTCGTGAGTGGAATCAAAGAAGTGATCAGGCCAAAGGAAGTGGACAGGTTCATGTGGCAACAACATCTCAAGGAGAAGTAACACCACAGGAGTCGAATAATTTTAATCATAAGGAGATAGAGAGGTTGAGATCCCTTATCAACAGCTTTGAAAAGCCTTCAGGTAGTGCTTCTCTAGTATATTCAGGTAAGTTTCTAATTTCCTTTGGATTAAATGTCTCGGATATTACCTTTGCCAACTTATGGGTCATGGATTCCGGTGCAACCGATTACATGACTCACTCATCTAAATATTTCTCAACCTATACACCATGTCCAAGCAATAGGAAAATAGCCTTAGCCGATGGATCCCTAGCTACTGTTGCAGGTTTAGGTGATATTAAAGTAAACCCATGCATAACATTAAAAAATGTTCTTCATGTTCCTAAATTGTCTACCAATCTTGTTTCAGTTCAAAAATTCACTGAAAATTTATCTTGTAATGTGAAATTTCACAATAGTTATTGTGTATTTCAGGATAAGGATTCGGGGAGGAC